>PVIY010042174.1:0-21177 GCA_004026745.1 Myrmecophaga tridactyla
GGACATTTGCGCACCAATGTTTATAGCAGCATTATTTACAATTGCGAAGACTTGGGAACAGTCAAAATGTCCATCACCAGACGAGTGGCTAAACAAACTGTGGTATATACATACAATGGAATATTATGCAGCTTTAAGACAGAATAAAGTTATGAAGTATGTAACAACATGGATGGACCTTAAGGACATTATGCTGCGAGAGATTAGCCAAAAACAAAAGGACAAATACTGTATGGTCTCACTGATATGAACTGACATTAGTGAATATACTTGGAATATTTCATTGGTAACAGAGACCATCAGATAGAAATAGGGTAAGATATTGGGTAATTGGAACTGAAGGGATACAGATTTTGCAACAGGAGTGAAGATAAAAACTCAGAAATGGACTGCACAATACTACCTAACTGTAATACAATTATGTTAAAACACTGAATGAAGCTGCATGTGAAAATGATAGAGGGAGGAGGGCTGGGAGCATAAATGAAATCAGAAAGAAAGATAGACGATAAAGATTGAGATGGTATAATCTAGGAATGCCTAGAGTGAATAATAATAGTGACTAAATGTACAAATTTAAAAAATATTTTTGCATGAGGAAGAACAATGGAATGTCGTTACTGCAGGGTGCTGTAAATAGATGGTAATTAATGTTTTAAAATTTCAATTTATGTGTGAGACTAAAGCAAATAGTGTTTATTTGGTCCAAAATTTATATTTTGACTAGTGCATTTCCTAATATAATTTATGTAGATGGCTTGGTTGAACACCGTGAGTGCTTGGAATCTTGGGTAAGACATGAGATTTTGTTGATTTGTCCAGAGTGATATCCCGATGAATCCTGGAGTGATTCAATCAGCGAGTGGAAAAGTAATATCGGAGTGGTGAGAACGGGGAGAGATTCGACTTCCCCAGGTTAAATTCTTGATATTCTCACAAGCAGTGTGGACAATCAAAGCTATAGGCTGAGCCCTCAGTCTTGGGGTTTGTTCATAGGAAACCTAACCCCAGAAACGATAAGTCAAGCCTACTTAAAATTTAGGCCTAAGGGTCACCCCCAAGAGAGTCTCTTTTGTTGCTCAGATGTGGCCTCTCTCTCCAGCCAACATGAAGAGTGAAAAGATACAAAGTGTCAATGGCTGAGAGATTCCAAACAGAGTTGAGAGGTTATCCTGGAGGTTATTCTTATAATTAAGTTGATATCACCTTGTTATTCAAGATGTAATGGAGAGGCTGGAGGGAACTGCCTGAAAATGTAGAGCTGTGTTCCAGTAGCCATGTTTCTTGATGTTGATTGAATAACTATATAGCTTTCACAATGTGACTCAGTGATTGTGAAAACCTTGTGTCTGATGCTCCTTATATCTACCTTGTCAACAGACGAGTAGAACATATGGAATAAAAATAAATAATAGGGGGAACAAATGTTAAAATAAATTTAGTTTGAAATGCTAGTGATAAATGAAAGCAAGGGATAAGGGGTATGGTATATATAATCATTTTTTCTGTTACATTTTATTTCTTTTTCTGTTGTCTTTTTATTTCTTTTTCTGAATTGATGCAAATGTTCTAAGAAATGATGAATATGCAACTATGTGATGATATTGAGAATTACTGAACACAACTAGAAGAGAATTTTTTGCACCTTAATATTGTTTAAGGTGATGAGTGTAGTTGCCAAGTTGACAAGGGGTGGACATGTGGTAGTTAGATTCAGTTGTCAACTTGGCCAGGTGAAGGTGCCTAGATCTATTGCTGTGGACATGAGCCAATGGCACGTGAACCTCATTTGTTGCAGATTACATCTGCAGTCAGCTAGGAGGCGAGCCTGCTGCAATGAATGGTGTGTGATTTAATTGGCTGGTGCTTAAATGAGAAGCTTAACATAGCACAGCCCAAGCAGCTCAGCATACCTCATCTCAGCACTCACAGCTCAGCCCAGGCTTTTGGAGATGCAGAAAGGAATCACCCCAGAGAAAGTTGTTGGAACCCAGAGGGCTAGAGAGAAGGTCAGCAGAAATTGCCCTGTGCCTTCCCATGTAAGAAAGAACCTCGGTTGAAAGTTAGCTGCCTTTCCTCTGAAGAACTATAACTAAATACGTCCCCTTTTATTAAAAGCCAATCCATCTCTGGTGTGTTGCATTTTGGCAACTAGCAAACTAGAGCAGATATTGAATTCTGGGTTGATAGTTCATTTTTCCTTTCAGCATTTTAAGTCTGTCATTCACTTCTAGGAAGTTCATATAAATTCATATAATGGTTCCCCTGTAAGTGATGTCTGCTGAGATTTCCTCTTTATTTTTGATTTTCAGAAGTTTGCCCATAGTGTGGCTTGGTATGGTTTCCTGTGAGTTGAGCCTGCTCAGGTTTCACTGAGGTTTTATTGTTTGTTTGTTTCTAGGTACATGGTCCCAGAATCGAACCCAGGCCTCCTGCACGGAAGGCGAGAATTCTTCCACTGAACTTTCCACTGAACTTAGTGCACCCTCACTAAGGTTTTAACTCAGCCATTTTCTGCTGTCATCAAATTTAGGAAACTTTTGCTCATTATTTTTTTCAAGGATGTTAACTTTTTTCCAACCCAAATGCTTTCCATAATTCTACAGTATTATTTGAGAAGAAAATTTCTCTGTGATTCATACATCCCCACAAGCCTGAATGTCTCTGACCCCAGAAATGGCCAACACTTTCTTCTTCACCAGGCATCTACACTGTTGGATTTCATTAAAAGAATTCTAAGAGCAAAAGGATCTCCTGATGCAGAGCTCCCTCATCCCCCCTCCTCAGTGTCCTTGGCAGGTGCAAGAACTCAGAAATGAACCAATTGCCATACTAGCTAGTACTATATCCTCCAGACAGTGCTGCTGATAGCAGTCTCCCCTGCCAGCATCTCACCCTGCCTGATACATGCACCTGAACATCAAAGGAGAATACCTCAGCAATCTATCATTCCCTAAGTCAACAAGTCCCCATCCAATCAAGGGACAACACACCACCTAGTGGGCACCCTCCCCTCCTGGCATCACTTTCCCTGAACAAAGAGTCAGAGCCATTTTCTTTCTCTTCCTGCTGGCTCCCCAAGCAGTAGCCAATTTCAGGTCCTACCTGCTTTCTCCTTTTCACTCTCCCACCTGCTTCTTCCTTACATTATTCCTTCAATAAATCTGTTTTGCTGTCTCCTATGGAATCCTTAATGACTCCATGCCTAACATACACTGCAGCAACAGAAGTTGGCCAAGACGTGGAAAACAGAAGTATAGGAAAAGATTTGCTCAGTGTTCAGGATTTTGAGGCCAACAATAATTAATTTAAGCTAATTGTGGATAATCTATAATTTTAATTGTTCATGATGAATAATGTAAAGAAAAACATTACAAAAATACGTACCATATAAATCCATTTTCCTGGGTTTCACATCTACAACTGGATGTGAAAAAACTGTTAAGCTACAGCCCCAAAATACTGATAGTGTTAGCAGTTGTTCTGCGTTACTAATTTTTTGACAATAAATATTTTAATTCCTCCTACTCTTTTTCTGCTCACCTGCTTTATATTTTTCCATAACCTTTGTCACCAGTTGATTTACTACTTATTTAACTCATCCTTTTGTGGTCTCTATCCACTTGAACGTGTAATCAAGAAATCAGGATTTAAGAGATGATTTTAATTACTAAATCGTTAAATAGATATTCCTCTTCGCTTTCTGGGATATTGGAGTAGACAGAGGGGAATATCTGAAAGCCCTAAAATGTAATTAAGCTGTCTGGTTATCTGAAAATGATTGTAAAAGCCCTTGTCTTGTGCCTTTGTGACAGTAAGAGTTGTTCGCCCTTTACCTGGTTATTTTCTTGTAGGGCAAAGGCCCTAATGCTAATGAAGTCAGCCACTACCTAGCCTCAATCCCTAACATTTGTAAATTGTATTGGCTAGACTGCCAATACAAAGACAACGATAACTTGGCTCCCTTCCTTTTGGCTCACACCTTTAGTGCTGAAATGATAGCTCTGCCTCCCTTCCTTTCAACTTATGTTAACACTGTTTCCTTTTCTGCTTTGAACTTTTATCTGAAATTGACCTCATCTCCCCTTGCTAAAATCCTTAAAAACCTTCAACCCCCTAAACAGGTTTTGGACCCTTAGGCTGTCTGCTCTCCTACTACACACGTAGTAATAAACTCTTTCTCTTTTTGAACCCAGGGGGTCTCAGGAATTGGTTATTGAGCGGATCAGGGAAAAAAATCCACCACCTAATCCCTAACAAAAGTAAGATCTGAGGGGGCAGGAAATTTTGTCTTTTTTATCTTCTGCTGTAGTCCCTGAGTGGCCTTTCCATATTTAACTTCCAATTCAGGTACTAATTCTATAGTTTTCTTAGCCGTCCATAATAGGGGCCATTTCCACTCAGGTAAGGGGCAGAAACGGAATCAACCCCTGAAGTCTAGTCCAAAAGTTTGTGGTCTTACCCACGGCCTCTGAGCAACAATAATAGTGATATTCCCATTTTGCCGGGGAGAAATTCAGTAATTTTCTGGCGTCGCACAGGTCGTGGCAAAGTCTGGCTCCCTAGTCGCTGTTTTTACTGCCGCAAAGCTTAGCACAGAGAAAAAAAAATCACATCCCACGCACTGGCACACAGGGCCGCACTCCGAGCGACACCCCCTTAATGCAGATACAGCAGCACCAGACCGCCGACACCAGCGCCCCCCACCCCGGGCTCAGCCACAGCAAGCTCAGCTCCGGGCTCTACGACTTGGTAACCGGGGAAGCTTCTGGTTTCCAGGGTGAAGGCCGGCACCCCACGCGCTTGCGCACTCCTTCGGGGCGGTCCCCCTAGGCGACGTACGCCGTGGGCCACGCCCCTCCCGTAAGCGTAAGCGGGCGGCACGCACGCTCCGACGCTTTGGTCTCCCCTCCCACTGCCCACAATGCGGTACCGATAACACGCCTCATTTCACTAAGCCCCGCCCCGTTCGCGCCCCGCCCCTCGGATCCCGCTGGGCTAGACGGGCGCCTGCGCAGTTCGAGCCCGGGCGGTGCCTCCCGAAGTCCTTCCGGTCAGCAGCTGGCTCTGGCCGAGGACGTGGTCGCTCCGTGCGGCCCGGGGTGCCCCGCGGGGCGGGCGAGCCGGGCCCTCGACCCAGGCCCGTGGACCCCCGGCCTGGGCGGCCACTTGGTGCGTATGGGTGGGTGTGATCGGCGCGTGGGGACACCGCGAGGGAGCGACCCGGTGGTGTCTGTGTGGGAGGCCTGGGCCGAGCCCAGTGAGTGTGAGCCCGCTGTGCTGCCGTGAGGAGGTGAGTGTGCCTGTGTGGGGAAGGGCAGCGAGGGCGCGAGAATGTGGGTGAGCGGCCAGCGAGTGGGTGAGAGTCCGTGCGTGTGAGAGACGAGTGAGACAGAGGACCCTGTGTGAGAGAGAACGGTGAGTGTGAAAGAAATGGGTGTGTTTGTGTGAGGCTCCATGAGAGAGAGGGAGAGTGTATGTGTGAGAGAGAGCAAGAAAGACGGGTCTGTGAGAACCCCGTGAGTGTGAGACACCAGGGTATGGTTGTGTCCATGTGTGGGACCATGGTGTGGGAGGTGTGAGATCAGGATTGTGTGTATGTCCGTGTGTGAGTTAGGGAGCAACATGAATGTTTGAGGTCTGTGTGTGAGACAGCATTTGGAATTAAGAGACCAGGGTGTTTGTGTGCATCTGTGTGTGTGAGAGACCACCATGTGTGTGTGTGTGTGAGAAAGACAAAGGCTAGTGCTGTGGTTGTGTGTGAGTCCAGAGTGGGTGAGGAAGACTGACCATGTGACACCTGGTGGGTCGCCCTGGGGGCCTGCTTCCCAGAGGCTGTGGGGTTGTGCATATGCCCTGTGAGCATTGGTAAGGCACCGTGAACCCTGGGTGTGCATGTGAGAGTAAGACCAGGAGCGTGTGTGGAGGTGTTCGTGTGCCACCGCGTGCATTGTTAAGGCACTGTGAACCCTGGGTGTGCATGTGAGAGTAAGACCAGGAGTGTGTGTGGAGGTGTTCGTGTGCCACCGCATGCATTGTTAAGGCACCGTGAACCCTGGGTGTGCATGTGAGAGTAAGACCAGGAGTGTGTGTGGTGTTTGTGTGTCACCGCGTGCATTGGTAAGGCACCGTGAACCCTGGGTGTGCATGTGAGAGTAAGACCAGGAGTGTGTGTGGAGGTGTTTGTGTGCCACCGCGTGCGTTGGTAAAGCACTGTGAACCCTGGGTGTGCATGTGAGAGTAAGACCAGGAGTGTGTATGGAGGTGTTCGTGTGCCACCGCATGCACTTGCGCCCGTGGGCTCAGTGGAGCGTGGTGTATGTGGGTGTGTAGGACATGCCATCCCTTAGATGCTTGTGATCATGTCCTCTGATCAAGAGGAGTGTGAGAGCTTGTGTTAAAGTCTGTATGTCACCCTATGTGTAACTGTGGCCGTGTGTGACTGTGGTGTGTTCAGGGAAATTGGAAGACTGGTAGCACTGGATTCCTTATTTGTTTAGCTGGTTGGGATTGTTTGTTGCCAGGATAAGAATCCAGACTAGAATTGGAACCAAAGGAATTAAGGGTCAGGGAACACCCTCAGGTCTGGGTGACAGAGAGAAAGGGAAAGAAAGGAGCCGAGGACAGAGCTGAGAGTGAAGATGGCAGAACTGGGTGATAAAGAATCCATTGTCCCAGGGTGAGAAGACAAAGTCTTGACAAAGCCCTTGGGGAGAAGGAGGATATGCCTGACCTCTGGTGGAATTTAGGAGTCATTATTTTCAAGGTTCAGACTGTTAAAGCACTGGGGAGAAACTCTGGGAGGAAAAGAATCTACCTTTACCTGTAAAGTAGAGGAAACAACAACTGACTGTTAGGGCTGTTGTGCAAACCAACTGAGGACGCCCTCTACTCAGAGTACCCAGCACATCTCTGTTACTATTTTTATTTGTAACAATAAATGGGAAGATAACTTGGAAAGAGATTACATTTAGGACCTTGAGTATGAGGGAAATAGAGTTATAAATTATACCTCAGCAGCCATACATTGCCTATACAGTCCCAGCTATGCAGGCTGTGAGACCAGAGGGAGCTGGGAGAAAAGGGGAAGACAGGTCCTAGGCTGCTGATTCCAGGGCTGCAGACAGGGCCTGACCTCTTACTATTCTTTCTCTTCCTCCAGCTTTGCTTCCCAGGACACGCTCTTCTTCAAGGGAAAAAACAAAAACCCAGCGGAGAAGGCAACAATGACTGTTGAACAGGTGAAAGCTGTGTCCCAGGTTAGTTGGTATTTCCCTTCTCCATGAAAGTCAGTCACGCTGTTTAGGACATAGCAATATTAGCTTTCTTTTGAAATTTCTTATTAAACACTTTTGTCCAAGGGCTTGGTTCTCCCAGAAGCCACTGGCCTAAAACAACTGAGACTGCCTGATGGGTTTATTTGGCTGAATCTGACCATATGGAAGGTCTCAAATAGGTTTTTGTTCTACTTCTCCCTTTCCCTCTTCCAGTCTCATGTAAGCATGCTGTGTGGCAGGGTCACATTTCATTCTTTCTCCATGTGAGTAGCTCTTATTGCAGCACCATGTGGTGAATTTCGTTTGTTTTTCTTGGTTTCTTTATTTGTTTGGAAAGTGTGTGGGTCAGGAATCGAACCCAGATCTCCTGCATGGCAGGTAAGAATTCTACCGCTGAACTACCCTTGCACCCCCCAGTCTCACATATGTGTGTATTTTTTTTCCTTTATTTTTCACATATATTTTTAATTCATTTTTAATACTTATGGAAAGACTTGGTCTATACTATGAGGATTATAAGGAATAGAAGTATCTTAATAACTGTAATATGACTCCCAAAGTCATCATCCAAGTTAATGAGCATCCGTTGCCCTTTTCCTATTCCTAAAATGCACCAGAAATCATTCTTATAGGTAAATTTTTGCCCAAATCTCAACTATATTCTTAGAATAAATTCTTAGAAGCTTTTGTTTACATTTAAATTGTGAATTTCTAATACCATTTGCTCACCTAAAAAATATCCTGCTTAATTTTTGGAAATTTTATATATGCTAGTAGGTATATGCACATAGTACAAAATTCAAAAGGTACAAAATTCAACCTTGCTCCGCAGTTCTTAAGAGACCACTATTTACTACTTCTTATTTTTTTTCAGGACTAGCCTATGACTTTGTATGCATAAATACATGTTTATTAAAGAAAATGTTAGCACATTATAGACTATTCTCGTCTTAATTTTTCCGCTTGCCAATATATCTTGGGAAGCAGTTCATTTAAAACATGTTTTTAAGCATCTAATTAATGTGGCAGATACTATTCTATGTGCTGGAAAATAGAGCAGTGAACAAAACAGAGGCTGCTGCTTTCATTTAGCTTATATCTATTTCTACATTAGTTACCAAATTTTTTTTAGGAGATCTTTGTTTAACCCCTAGAGATGTTACGCAGTTTGCTTGTTTCCACGTTTTTGCTGTTTAAACATTTGTTTCCAGCTTTGGGCTGTTATGAACATTTTTGAATGTGTTTTTGTGTGGCAAAATATATGTAAACATTTCTGTGGAGGATAAACACAGGAATGGAGCAGGGTTATAAGGTATGCTGTATTTTCAGCTTTTGTGGGTACTGTCAAACACCTTGGAATTGTCTTTTTTGTTGTAGCCGTCCTGGTGGGTATATAGTATTATCTCATAGTTTTAAATTGTATTTCCTTGATAACTAATGAAAAGGAACATCATTTTGTACGTTTGTTAGCCATTTGGAGCTTTCCTTCTTTGAAGTGCCTATTCAAGTCCTTTTTTGCATGGTTTTCTATTAGGTTATATGCCTTTTTCTTACTTATTTCTAGAGGTTCTAAAATATACATTCTGCGTGAATCTTTGTTGAACTCATATACAGCAATAACTTTTTTCCACTCATACCTTTCGCTCTCTTAATGGCCTTTTATTGACACAAAGTTCTTAATTTTAATTTAGTTCAAATTCATCAAGTTTTTTCAACTCTTCATGGTTAGCATTTCTTTTTTTTTTTTTTTTTCTTGTATGCTGTATGGCAGGGGTCACATTTCATTCTTTTTCGATGTGAGTTTCCTGTTTTTGCAGGACCATTTGTTGAATTTTTGCTTGTCTGGTTTTTTTTGTTTGTTTTGGGGAAGTGCATGGGCCAGAAATCAAACCCAGGTCTCCCACATGGCCGGCAAGAATTCTAACACTAAACTACCTGTGCACCACCCGGTTAACATTTTTTATATCCTGTTTAAGAAGTCTTTGTCTACCACAAGGTTGTATAGATATTCTCCTGTATTTTCTTTAAAAAAATTTAAGTTTCACAGTTAAGTTTCTGATAAATTTAAAATTGATCTTTATCATTTTTTTATGAGGGTAGGGGATGCATTTAATTTTTTCACATGGATATCTAGTTGATCTAGCCCCATTTATTGAAAAAAATCATTCTTTCTCCACTGTATTATCATCATTTTTCTAATTCAGATGACCACTGAATATGCATAGTCATTTTTCTGAAGTTTATTCTGTTCCTTTAGTCAATTTGTCTACCTTTGTTCTAATACCATGCTGTCTATTTGCTGTAGTTGTATATAGGTATTGTTATCTGCTGATCTGAGTCATTCAACTTTGTTTTTCTTCAAGATTACCTTGCTTTGGGCGGCTGCTGTGGCTCAGCAGGCAGAGCTCCAACCTGCCGTGCTGGAGGTCTGGAGTTCGATCCCTGGTGCCTCCTGCCTATATGCAAATTTAAAAAAAAAAAAAGATTACCTTGCTTATGGTTCTATGGCAAATTTGTTACTTCTATGGGAGGTGGGGGGAAGAGGAAGCCAAAACACCTGTTTCCTTAACAGTGACCAAATTGTACCACATACTGGAAAGACTGTGACTACTTTTGGTTACATTGATAAATTAATCACATTTAATTTTATAAGAAGATGTGAAATGCATGCTGGTTCTCAGCTGTAGTGGCTGCATCAACAAACTAAAAGGTAAAAACCAGAATTCAGAATTGTAAGATTCATAGTGAATCTTAAACATTCTTTTATAACATTATATGAAACACGTAGTTAACATTTTTCCATACCACATTAATCTCCTCCAAGGGCTGCTTCTCACATAAAATAATGACAGCTTTGCCATTCAGTTCAGAGCCATTTGTGGACATGAACATCGGTTGATCAAGAATGTATTTATGTCATTGCAGGACTTGGTGACATTCAACGATGTGGCCATAGACTTTTCCCAGGATGAATGGGAATGGTTGAACCACGGTCAGAGGCGTTTGTACAGGACTATGATGTTGGAGAACTACCAGAGCTTGGTGTCACTGGGTGAGGATCCTCCCCTCTGCCCTGCACAATTCACAATCTACCATTACGGGCCATTTAAAATTTTATTATTAAAATATTTTGTATTGAAAGTCAGAATGGAAATTTAGGAAACAAAAGATATTCAGGATTGATGAAAATTTGAAATTTAGAGGCACTGATTTTGATGTGTTAGATGGATGTCCCCATGGGTATGCCCTTTAGGTCCTAGGGAAAAATAGGGCCTGACGTGACTCTCACTGATTTCCTCTGCTGCCTTGTTCCCTCTGTTCTATGATATTATTATCACCACTATAGCTAGATGGATTACTATAAATTCAGAAGACTATCACTAACACTATAGGACAATAATACTAGCTATGAAAATGATTTAAGATACCCTTAGGGAAACTGACATGGGCCCTTTTTCTCAGTGCTGGTATCACCTCATAAGTTAGATTAGCTTTCTCTTCTGTAGAGACTCTGTGTCTTACACTAAATTGGAGAAATTTTTGGCTATTATTTCTTGAAATATTTTTCTCTGCTCTCTCTCTTCTTTCTGTCTTCTGGGACTTCAGTTACACATGGGTTAGAACCTTTAATATTGTCCCCTAGGTAATTGCGGGTTTGTTCCATTTTTTTGTTTGTTTTTTTTTTACATGGGCAGGCACTGGGAATACGAACCCGGGTCCTCTGGCATGGCAGGCGAGCATTCTTGCCTACTGAGCCACCGTGGCCCGCCACCCCCCATTGTTAACCCATAGTATTGGTATAGTAAATTTGTTACTATTAATGAAAGAATATTAAAATATTACTCATATGTAATCCATAGTTTGCAATAGCTATATTTTTTCCCATATACTCCTCTATTAATTTTTTTAATATGTGCTGGTTCATGTTAGAACTTATTTAAATACTTGACTTTAAATACCACTTTCAATCAAATTTACCTACAATGCATTACTTCTACTTACAATCCCAGTAACATGCCACCATTCCCTCCATCCGTTCCCAAACATTTAAATTCAGATTTAAGTTCAATCTTGTTAACAATTTTGTACATATTAGGTAACTTTCCCCCTTCTCTGGCTTCTATCTCTAGATACTCTGTGTTCTACATTTTAAGACTCTGAGTTTACATGTTCTAGTTAGTTCATATTAGTGAAATCATATACTATCTGTCTCCTTTTGTGTCTGGCTTATTTCACTCAGCATTATGTCTGCCATGCAGACTCAAACAAGCTTCTCTGTTTCTTAAATCTTTTTGACCTTCATCCATGTAGTGGCATGCTTCAGGACCCCATTCCTTCTTAGTGCTATGTACTCTTCCATACACACACACACCACACACACACACACAAAATATTATTTATCCACTCATCTGCTGATGGACCTTTGGATTGTTTCCAGCTTTTAACAATTGTGAACAATGCTGCTATGAATTTGGTGTGCAAATGTCTGTTCGTGTCCCTACTTTCAAATCTAGCAGAATTGTTACGTCTTAGGGTAACTCAATATTTAGTTTTCTGAGCAACCACCAAACTGTCTTCCTCAGTGGTTGTACCATTTTACGTTTCCACAGGCAGGAAATAAGTGTTCCTATTTCTCCACAATCTCTCCAATATATGTAGTTTCCTGTTTGTTTAATAGCAGCTATTTTTATACACGTGAGATTTCTCACTGTGGTTTTGATTTGCATTTCTCTAATAGCTTATGAAGATAAGCACCTTTTCACGTGCTTTTAGCTATTTATATTTCCCCTTTGCCCATTATATGATTGAGTTATTTGACCTTAAATTGTTGAGTTGTAGGATTTTTTTAATATATTCTCATCCAGTGAATTTTTAAATTTTAAATATTGTGTTTTTCAGCTCTAGAATTTCCATTTGGTTCTTTTTCATACATTCTGATTTGCTCCTGAGATTTTCTGTTTGTGCATTTATTACAAGCATATTTTCCTTAACCTTCTTTAGTATACTTATAACAGCTGTTTTGAAAATCCTGCGTGTTAATTCCAAATCTTCATTATCACGAGATGGCTCTCCACTGATTGCCTTTTCTTTTGAATGTGGGTCACATTTTTTATCTTCTTAGGCCCAGTAATTTTGAATTTTCTCCTGGACATTATGAATAGTATGTTGTAAGACTCAGGATTCTGTTATATCTCTTTGAAGAGTATTTTTTTGTTTTATTTTATTTTTTAATGAAGCATTCAGCTAACTTGGCTCACACTTCAAAATCTTTCTCTAAAGGCCCTTTTAAGATTGGTCAATTGCTGCTGTCTGGTGATCCTCTGAAAATGCTGGCTTCATTTTTGCTCCCAATCCCTTAGAAGATAGTTTAATTTTTATTGATTGGCAGTTCCACTAGACTTTCCCAGAAGCTCCCTGTCGTCTGTCCTTCAAATGTGCTTCATTCCTTTATCTAATCATTCCTATAATGTTATTCTGTCATTCCATGAAAATGAAGGAACTGACTTATAAGTTCTGGAATACCCAAAACATGGCTAACTTTCATGTACTTTTTCATATACAGGACTTTGCATTTCTAAACCGTATGTGATCTCCTTATTGGAGCAAGGGAAAGAGCCTTGGGAGGTGACGAGTGAGATGACAAGGGACCTATTCCCAGGTGAGTTTGGAAGACCCAAATAGGGGAATCAATTGCAGGTTTGATGACTCAGAAATTTTCATAGGTGGTGCTTCCTCATTTATGCTTCACAGAAGCTCTTCTCAGACCTTCCATGGCTAGAGAGAAAACTGAAACCTAACTAGTTAACATGGGTTCCAAAAACCTCTTTTCCTCTACTTGACTTCTCTGTGATAATTCATCTGCAAAAGTCTGAATATAACTCCTTTCTAGCCCCACTTTCCCCTTGCCATGCTGACTCAAACAAGCTTCTCTGTTTCTTAAATCTTTTTGACCTACATATTAGGTATTTCTTGAAATCAGAATGTACCTGGGGCTTTAAATCTTTTACTGCTTTCCTGTTGCGTATTAAAAACTCCAAACCCTACAAGTCCCTACATGATCAGCTCCTTTTTTACTCTCCAATCTCATCTGCTATCTCTTTTTAGGTTTTTTACTCTACTTTAGGCTAGAGTTTTCTAAACTATGTGAGTTACCCTGGTATGCCTTAAATGAGTTACAAGTATGCTGATATACCATATCCCTCAAACTTGGAGAGATCACTTGGGGTAATTATAATCTGAGTAATCAGAGCTAATTGAGTAATCAGAGGTAGATGTCCCCAAGTACCTTATAAATATCAATTTCAATGAGTACCTCACAGGACAAAGTTGAAAAGCACTGCTCTAGCCCACTGATCACTTTTTTTTGAACTTATCAGTCTCTTGACAGCCTCAAGCTTTTACGTTTTCTATTGATTCTTCCTAGAACGCATCTCTCTTGGTTCTGTCCATGTTTAGCTTTCAGGCCACAGCTAAGAAATCATCTCATCAGAGAGGTCTTCCCTAATTACCTTATCTAATGAACATTTCCTGTACCAGCCCAATTACTGTCTATCAAATCATTGTTTATTTCCCTCGTAACACTCAGCATAGCCTGTAAATAACTTTATTGTATACATGCTAATTTTCCGCCTCCCCCTCTATAGTGAACGTTCACGAAGGCAAGGGCATGTTAAGATTATACATGGTAATTATACCTTTATGAAATTCTCTTTTCATTTCTATTTGATCTTTACATTTTGGAATGATTTGCATCCCAGATTTTCAGGACCCTTCAAATGCACAAATATTAGAAGGAAAATGGGCCCTTCTTAGGCTCACTGATACTTTTATTATGTAGAAAGCTGCCATCTGCCTTAAGAAAGGAAACAAAAAGAGGCACTTTCCTGATAACACGTATAATTGGCTCTGGGAAGCATAGGTGGAGGAGGAAGGAAAGGATAAACAAGCCTGTAAACTGATGGAACACTGAATAACAGTCTATGTTATTAAATACACACATATAACATATACTGAGTAAAAGTCTATTAAAATATGTCATTGTGTTAATAAAAAGCAAAAAGATAAGGGACAACCATTGCTCTCCATCTGCATCTGACAAGAGAGTATATTTAAGGAAGGAGTAGATGATGTACTCAGATTTCTGTTTTCTGTCTAGTAGTGCTCCTTTCATTCAGTCAGATAAAAATATAGACAGTAGGTTCTTTAAGCCCTACTGTTCAATTCTAGAATTATTGAAGCCTGGATATTCCTGATATCTAGAATTACTTAGTGTAGGAAGCCTATCATCACCTCAAAGCCTTTTTCAACTGCTTTGTTGTATTTGATCTCTCCTGTCTCTGAACTCTTATACCAGTTTTACTTTTTACCACATGCTCACACTTGCTTCATATTTTCTTATTCTGAGATTATTTTCATTGTTGGTCTTGTCTTCCTGTTTACTTTCTAAACTTCTAGAGAAAAACCCTCCCTCATTATTTTCATGTCCATAATACTTGACATATAGTAGATAACTTCTCAGGAAGCACTGGATTGGTTGATTATTTGCATAATATAGGTAAAGAAGGTAATTTCTCATTTTCCCTTTCTTGATAATCACCTTTTACCCAAGGTTTCCTCTCAGAATCACCTAGTCAATGCAAATTTCTTTTTTGTATTTTTACTGAGAACTTGCTATATGTCCCCAGCTTTCTGCAATATATGTTAAGTGGCTTAGTAACAATGTTTAAGGCACGTTTAGTCCTTCCCCAAAGATTTTGTATTAGCTTATGAGACAAGAAATGTAGTAATTAAATAACAACATGATTAATAATATAGATACCAACTTATCATTTTAACACTAGTTTCTTCAAAAAGAAAAAAGGCAAATTGCCATTAAGAGGTAGTCTAAGAAAAGTTATGCTTTTCCTAGGCTAGTGAAAGCAAGAAGATTAATGGATCCCGTAATAGCCTGAGGTTCAGGAATATATAAGGAATGACGATATATATCACTGCATAAGAGCATGTAGAGGAGAGGATGTTCATTCTTTATATATTTCAATACAGCCAAATAGGAACTGTTTCCCGTTAAGAATACCATTTTCTGATTACAAAAGAATAACCCCGGGATTTCATCTAAACCTCAAGAGTAGTCACAAGCATAAGGTCTTTTTGGTTGCCAAAAATTCTCCCTAGAGGTTTCTGAGCAGCAGTAGTGATGTAATGATATTGCTATTTAAACAAAATTAACATAGCTCTATATGCAAATTGATTAGAGATGGAAGAAATTAGAGGATTAACATAGGAATAAAATATTAGAATTGTCACCTGCTCCAGGTTCTCTTTATCATCATGTATATTTAATTACCTATATTTAAATGGTTTTCTTAATCATCTTTCTCGGGTTCCTTTATGACTTTTCACTCTCTGGAAGCTCCTTGCATATTTTTTTGTCCACATGCCTGTATATGATAGATTTTATGGGATTTATTAAGTATGTTTGAATCACCTCTTTTCACTAAATATTTCCTTTGTTATAGTGCATGCTAAAGAAAACATGATTTTTCATGTCTTTCAGATTGGGAATCTATATATGAGACACAAGAATTCTCTCTAAAGCAGGTCATGTATGATGAAGTGTTAATGGAGAGAATTACAAACTATGGCCTTGAGTGTTCCACTTTTAGGAAAAATTGGAAATGTGAAGATCTTTTTGAAAAACAGATGGAAAATGAAGAGACGTGCATCAAGCAAGAATCAGTCACTCATAAAGAAGTCCTCAGTAAGGAAACAGACTACAGATATAACAAATCTGGTAAGTTTGTCCATCTGAACAAGATAGAAGAGAGTGTTCATAATCACAAGTCAGATAAAAAATTCTCCAAAAATACCGTGGTAATAAAACACAAGGGAGTCTATGCAGGGAAGAAACTTTTTAAATGCAATGAATGTGAGAAAACTTTCACGCAGAGCTCATCCCTCACTGTCCATCAAAGAATCCATACTGGTGAGAAGCCATACGAATGTAAGGCGTGTGGAAAAGCTTTCAACCAGAGTCAGCACCTGGCTCAGCATCAGAGAATACACACTGGAGAGAAACTCTTTGAGTGTAAGGAATGTAGGAAAGCCTTCAGCCAGAATGTGCACCTTATTCAACATCAAAGAATTCATACTGGAGAGAAACCCTATGTATGTAAGGAGTGTCGGAAAGCCTTCAGCCAGCCTGCACACCTTGCTCAGCATCAGAGAATTCATACTGGAGAGAAACCTTATAAATGTAATGAATGTGGGAAAGCCTTCAGTGATGGTTCATCTTTTGCTCGACATCAGAGATGTCACACAGGGAAAAGACCCTATGAATGTATTGAATGTGGTAAAGCCTTCAGACAGAATACTTCCCTTATTCGTCACTGGAGGTATTATCATACTGGAGAGAAACCTTTTGATTGCATTGATTGTGGGAAAGCCTTTAGTGATCACATAGGACTTATTCAGCATAGAAGAATTCATACTGGAGAGAAACCTTACAGATGTAATGTGTGTGAAAAAACCTTTAGCTATGGTTCATCCCTTACTGTACATCAGAGAATTCATACAGGAGAGAAACCTTATGAATGTGATGTTTGTGGGAAAGCCTTTAGCCATCATGCATCTCTCACTCAACACCAAAGAGTACATTCTGGGGAGAAACCTTATGAATGTAGGGAATGTGGGAAAGCCTTTAGACAGAGTATACATCTTGCTAGTCATCTGAGAATTCATACTGGTGAAAAACCCTATAAATGTAAGGAATGTGGAAAAGCTTTTAGCATCAGTTCACAGCTTGCTACTCATCAGAGAATTCATACTGGAGAGAAACCTTATGGATGCAGAGAATGTGGTAAATCTTTCAATCAGAGAGCTCACCTTGCACAACATCAGAAAATTCATACTGGGGAGAAACCTTATGAATGTAAGGAGTGTGGTAAAGCCTTCAGCCAAACTACTCGACTTATTCAACATCAGCGAACTCATACTGGAGAGAAACCCTATAAATGTACTGAATGTGGAAAGGCTTTTAGCGATAGCTCATCCCGTGCTCAGCATCGGAGACTTCATACTGGCCAGAGGCCCTATGAATGTATTGAATGTGGGAAGACATTCCGAACAAAGTCATCCCTTATTTGTCATCAAAGATGTCATACAGGAGAAAAACCTTATGAATGCAGTGCATGTGGGAAAGCTTTTAGCCATCGTCAGTCCCTTACTGTTCATCAGAGAATTCATTCTGGAGAAAAACCTTATGAATGTAAAGAATGTAGGAAAACCTTCAGCCAAATTGGGCACCTTAATCTACATAAAAGAATTCATACTGGAGAGAGATCTTATGAATGTAAGGAGTGTGGAAAAGTCTTCAGACAGAGTGCACACCTTGTCCATCACCAGCGAGTTCATGCTGTAGAGTCACAAGCGTCCAGCTCTTCCTCCCCACCTATGTCACCAAGACCTATAGATATATCTGCTAAATATTTCTGGAATTCATCCACTTCTTTCAATTCCCATTCCCCTAGCCTAAAGCACAGTTGTTTTAACTGGACTATACCAATCATCTAAACACCTCTCCTTGCAGCCTCTTTCACTCCCTTCAAGTTCATTCTTCACACTACCACAATGGGCCACGATGGTCTATTTTAATTGTCACTGTAATAATATTACTCTCTTCTAAAAATCCTTGTTATGCAATTTTAATTACTTGGTCTTATGAAGTACTTAACACAGTGCCTGATTCATATTATGTGCTCGATAAATGTAGATCAATATTCTTCAGAGTCTAATAAGATTATTTTTAATTGATGAACTCTGGAAAACAGTATATCAGTATTAGGAGATCATAATTTTAAAATCAAACTGTATCTTGAGATTGATAAGGATTCTTAACATACTATGTTTTAAGCTCATTTTAACAGAATAATATAGTGGCTTTCTCATGATTCTAAGGCTGTGTTCTCTTGTTAAGGAAATTGTGACTGATACATAGAACATGCCTTAGGAAGTATCTAGTGCCCTGGATTAGACAGGCAAACAAAACTTACTGGAAAGAATGCAAGAATATATTTAATCAAGGTGGAAAATAAGAATTACTAAAGTTTAACTTAAGAAATATATACAGCACAAGTAGTCTGGCCTTTTATAAAGGCACCTGGGTTCAGAGATTAATTCTTTCACATTTTCAAGCTAATTCTTAAATTAAGTTCTAGAGTATAGAAAAAAATTTAAATGTTTCTCCTTTCATAAGGCTAACTTAACTCTGATAGCAAACCCAGAAGAAAAAATGAAATTATTAATTTAATTATGGCTGTAGATAGCATAATTAGTGTACTGAAGGGGAACAGATGTTCTGAATAGAGATCCAGAATGTTCTTAGAAGCTTTACTATTGTAAAGATGCATGGACATTCACTTAATTCCAATTCCAATTCCAGTAGAATATTTTTTAGTTGACAGTTTTGTTCTGAAAATCATATAGAATGGTTGAGCACCACAAGAAAATTTTTGAGAGGGTCACATATGCACATGAATTTAGCATATCACAAAGGTGATATTTTTAATTTATCAAGGGGGGACTGGATCATGTAAAATGGTGTTTGACAGTCATTTACCCAACTGGAAATAAAGTGAGGTCCATAGACAGATATGCAGAGAAGTTTATTCTGTATGTATTAAAGATGTAATATGAAACAGCATTAAGATTCTAGAGAAAAATATAGAACATTTTTATCCATTTAGGATCGGGGAGGCTTTGGTAAGCAGGACACAGAGACCAGAATCCATGAAGAAAGAGAATGACAAGTAGAACCATATAAAGATCTAAAAGTTTTCCATGTTATAGGGCACTGCACACAATTAAAAGGCTGAAATAGGCTGAGAGAGAATATTTTAAGATATATTACAAAGACTGTGGACCTTATCAAAGTGCTGTTCGAAAGTAGCAAGGATAAGATAGACAATCTGGTAGAAAGAGGGCAAAGCATATCAAAAAGCAATTCTTGCGTGAAGAAACTAGAATCAAACAATTCAGAAGGTTCTCAATATCACTAATCAGCAAATCTTAAAGTCCTCACCACCAGCAACACAGACATCACCCATTTTATTAGGACGTAGTGGCTGGGTAATATCCAGTACTGTTGCACATATTGGAAAAGATTTTCATACATTGGAAGTGTAAATTGGTGGAAAGCTACTTTGGAAGGCAATGTGGTGATACCTGTCAAATGTTTTAAATGAAATCACCCTTTGCAAAAATTGTATATTTAAGAATTTATTTCCTAAGAAAGTATAAATGCAGAAATAAAGATGCACAGCACATTCCTTGTAGAATTATACTTAGTAATGGGAAACTGAGAATATTTTAAGTACCCATTTTAACATTTTAAATTTACTTTAAACTTAAGTAAATTGATTACTTAAATTATGGAACATCAGTTCAGTAGATTATCTACCGTAGTTATCACAAAGAATGAGGTGACTCTCTATACTCACAAAGTAAGATGTCTTGAAGTTTATTAATGAAAAATATTTCATAACGAATATGATCATGTGACTACATGAACCTTATAAAACAATTATAAAAACTACATCTGTATGTATCATATTTGTTTTGTCAGCAATACAAATAGAAACCATGCACACGCAAATTGTACTTCTTTGGGTGAGCTTAAGTAATTTATGATTCTGTGCTTGTGCTGACTGTTGGTTGTATATGCCTTAACTTAATCCAATCAGATTCTCCTCCTTGGGACACAGGAAGCAATCAAATATGTCATTTTTTGGCCACAAGTTCAAGATGGTGCACAAGTTCTTGATGCTGTGCTCCCTAGAGCTGACCTGATTCCTGTTCTTGTCAAGTTGAGTTTCCTAGTATCCCACCAGTATTTTGCTTTTATTTAAAAATTAGATTAGGTTATTCTCTCAGCCAAAGAACCCTAACCGATATAGAAATTGGTGGCATCCTGGGTTTCAGGCAAGAGATCTTCAGGAAATGAGTTATTGTAAAATGTTTCTTATTAGGTGAGATGGAGCAAAAGATTGTAAGGATCCTCCTCATATTTTGTGCCATGAAAGCATGCATTTATAGCAACAATAAAACAGCTAACTGGCCTAGGTAGTTATGTCCTTAGACCAATTGAGAGTGGATGAGGTCATGGGACATGTGACACCTGTTTGTAGTAGAACTGAATAATTTAAAGCACGAGGGATAAACAGCTTAGATCTAAAACTTTTGTTTTAATATATGAACTGGAAGGCAAGGGAGGTTTTTAAAACATAATTGAAGGAATCTCTTCATGGCTATGATTGATAACAAAGAATGAGCCTGTGGGTTGCTGAACTGTGCCAGTTGAATTCACAACTTTGACAGATTTTTATATAAAATCTTTGGCATTGATTAGGACAGGTCAGTATATGGTTACTGGATTGAAGATTTATTGGAGAACTCTGGGCATTTTAAAACTCTAAGCCCCTACACCATTAAGAAACCATACCAACTAATTCTCCTTTGGCTGAGGTAGCCATGGATGAAGGTTAACTAATTTTCGTTTTAGCCCACCAATATTATTGCTTCACTGGTACAAAATAATCTGAATTTAAAGTGGTCCAAAGGTTAAAATAAGAGAAGGATGAAAGACTCCCCCAGATATCAGCATCTGTGTTTTGTTTTGTTTTTCTCTCTTTAAATTTTATTTGTTTATTTATAAAACATAACCATGTACAAACGCAAACATTCTTACCATATGATCATTCCATTCTTGGTATATAATCAATAACTCACAATATCATCACATAGTTGCATATTCATCATTTCTTAGAATATTTGCATCAATTCAGAAAAAGAAATAAAAAGACAACAGAAAAAAATTCATACATACCATACCCCTTACCCCTCCCTT
>PVIY010042175.1:0-21129 GCA_004026745.1 Myrmecophaga tridactyla
GAGAGGGGAAGGGTGGTGAGACTGCTCATCATGTTGGCTGGAGAGAGAGGCCACATCTGAGTAACAAAAGAGGCCCTCCTGGGGGTGACTCTTAGGCCTAAATTTTAAGTAGACTTGACCTATCCTTTGTGGGGTTAAGTTTCATATGAACAAGCCCCAAGGCTGGGGGCTCCAGCTTCGACAATTTGATACCATGGGGAAAGCACTGACAAGAATGGGCACTTGGAATCTAGCCAGGGCTCAATCCTATCACAGTTGCTATGATTTTGGACAAATTCTTCCCCTGATCTGAGACTTAGTTCCCCGTTAATAAAATGAGGTGCTGATCAGAGCCAAAGTCAATAGAGAATCATTTCCAGAAAATGGCCTGTTGGTCCACTCTATTCCTGAGGATCACCACATCCTGGGTCTCTCACAATGATTCTGCTGAACACAGTCCTCTTTTGGTTTCCTGTGATACACCTCAGAAGTGTTGGCAGTTTCAAAATAATTTGATTAAACACCATCTCCTCGCAGTAAAGCTGCTTTTGCTGAGTCTCCACTAGCCGTGTTACTAATACCGAAAGGCACGTTTCCATTAGGTTACTTGACCTATCAGCAGCATTTGACTGTTCACAGTTACTTTGTTCTTGAAATTGACTCTTTGGTTTCCATGGCACCACAATCTCCAGTTATCCCTGCTTTTTTTTTTCCTTCCACCTTTCTGTTTCTTATGTATGTCCTGCTCAAATTCTCCTGTCCCTTTATGGTTGAAGGTTCCATATAGCATTTTCCCTCTTCTCTTTTAACTCCACACACTCTCCCTGATCTCATCTATCCTGATGGGTTCAGTTATCACACATTCAAATGATCTTTTGTTGTGTAATAAACTACCTCAAAACTGAGTGGCATAAAGCAACAACCATTTATTAATCCTGTGGGTCAAGAATGTGGATGGGGCACAGCAGGGATGGCTTATCTCTTCTCCAGAGAGGAAGACTCAAACAATGGGGAGTGACCAAATGCCTGGGGACTGGAACTACTGGGGATGGAGGATGTACTTCCAAGTTCCATGTGGCAGGGAATTCTGTGATGGGATGCAGGCTTATTAATTGCCCAGTTGTAGTCCTGCTCAGCAGGGTAAAAATTGAGTTGTTAACTGAGCAGATGAAGGAAGTTCTGGGTGCCAGATAAGGTTGAGATCAGTCCTTCAATCACATGTCTTGGGATTGAGTTCTGATGGCTAAAGGATGGACTCTTCTGGGACTGTTGAGTGGAGCATTTATACATGATCTTTCCTTGTGTCTTCTCACAGCATGGCAGCTGGGTTCCAAAAGGGAACAGCTCCAGAGGGGGCTTGTGGAGAATAAGTATTCCAAGGGTGGAAGCTGCCCTAGCCTTGGAACTCACGCAGTATCTCCATACCTTGTGCTGCATTTTGCCGAGTCACTAAGTCCAGCCCAGTTTCAAGAGGAGGGGCATAGACCCTCCTTAATGGAAGGAGTCACAAATAATTTACAGTCATGTATTAAAATTGCCACACTTTCTTTACACTGATGACTGTCAAAGCAATGTCTCTAGCCTAGTTAGTTCACATCAGATTTGATGCATTCAGAGAAGTCTTGGATCCTCAACCTGCACATTTTTTTTTCTTCTTTTGGCCTTTCTTTTATCAATAAACAGAACCAGCATCCACTCAGATGCTCAGATAAAAAGCTTGGGAGGTATTTTCAACACTTCTCTCTCTCCCCCACATCCAGCACATCTGAAAATCTTGTAAGCTCAGACTCCAACTTAAATCTCATATTGTTCCCCCCACTTCCCACTTCCACTACCAGCACTACAGTTCAAGCCTCCATTGTGGACTTTTACCTGGAGCACTATAGAGCCGTCATTTTAAAATTGCAAACCAGATCAAGTTTGCTGTCTAATGCCCTTTAATGGCATCCTGCAACACCTAGAATAAACAGACTTTAACCCTGGCCTTAAAAGTCCTGGGTGATGTGGCCCGCTTCACTGCTCAGCCTCTCATTGCCACAGTACCTGCCTGTCGCTTACAATGAATCAATCATATCAACCAAACATGAAGTACTAACATGTCTCAGGGCCTTTATGCAGGGTTTTTCCTCATTCTAGAATGTTCTTTCCCTTTCTGCATTCACCTGGCTGACACCTACTGATTCCTTGCATCTCCCTGAAAGGTTACTTGCCACATATCCTTCAAGAATAGGCTTCTTTGTCATGCTGTGAGCTTGCATTGCTCACTGTGATTAGCTCTCTCTATCCCAATAGTCACCACATGTCATTGCAATCTACCCCAAGACTAAGCCCTGTGAGGAAGAGCTTCTGCATTGGGACAGAAAAATAGTCAGTAAATACTAATTGAATGAAATAACTTCTAAGTTGTGCTTTAAAGCATGATTTAGAATTTGCCAAGAAAGAAGAGGAGGGCATTTAAGACAGCAGGCAGAAAGACCAAAGGCTCACAAGTGAGAAAGACCATAATGCAGTCTACCGAAAAACTTATTTGTCCTAACTGTCCAGGCCTATTACTTTCCTGGCTGTGAACCTGGCTGCAACCATCATTTTGCAACTTCTGATCCCAGAGGCTGGCTTCCATAGACCTAGCAAAATGATAGCAGAACAGATGAGTAGCCACCTGCCAGCCCTTGAGGTTGGTAGTTTCTATGGAGTCATGTCCCACGTAGGGGGTGGGGGGTGGGGGAAGGCAGTGAGTTCATCTGCCGAGTTGGCTTAGAGAAGAAGGCCACATCCGAGCAACAAAAGAGGTTCTCCAGGGATGATGCTTAGGCATAATCATAAGTAGGATTAGCTCCTACTCTGCATGAATAAGTTTCATAAGGGCAAGCCCCAAGATCGAAGGCTCAGTCTATTAAATTGGCAGTCCCCAATGCTTGTGAGAATATCAGGTCTTCCCTAGGTAGGGAAGTTTAATATTTCCACCTTTTCCCCCAGTCCCTCAAGGAGACTTTGCAAATACTTTTTTATCTTCTGCCTAAATTACTCTGGGACATATTGTAGCATCACACTAACCTGGACAAACCAACAAGATCTCATTCCCTATTCAAGATTTCATGTAATTATGGTGTTAGAATAAGCTGATCATACAAGTTAAATTAGATAGTGTGGTACAGGAAATATAAATTTTGCACCAAATAAGCATCTCTTCCTTTGGTGTCACACAGAAGTTGAAGTGTTAAAATACAATAAATATCTTTTCCCCTTTGATCTGATTTACCTTAGCCCTACCAAGGTCAGTTTCATTTATATCTCTAATTGAAGTCTGATCACTTTTTTCAGTGTTTTTACCAGTTGCTATATGGGGTAATGCTGACTTTAGTAGCTGCTGAACTCTAGCTCTGAATTTCAGGTTGCACACAAATACCTGAGGTTCCAGAGAATGATGAGGTTATACACAAAGAGATCAGCATCTGTATTAGTTAGGGTTCTCTAGAGAAACAGAATCAACAGGGGACACTCACAAATATAAAATTTATAAAAGTGTCTCACGTGATTGCAGGAATGCAGAGTCCAAAATCCGCAGGACAGGCTGTGAAACCGACGACTCCGATGGAGGGTTTGGATGAACTCCACAGGAGAGGCTCACCAGCCAAAGCAGGAATGGAACCTGTCTCCTCTGAATCCTCCTTAAAAGGCTTGCCGTGATTAGATTAAGCATCACTCATTGTAGAAGACACTCCCCTTGGCTGATTACAAATGGAATCAGCTGTGGATGCAGCTGACATGATCATGATCTAATTCTATGAAATGTTCTCATGGCAACAGACAGGCCAACACTTGCCCAACCAGATAAACAGGTACCACAACTTGGCCAAGTTGACATATGCCCCTGACCATGACAGCATCTTAGAATTTGGAAATAACAGTTACAACTCCAGAAGAGATGTGACTGCTGTAAGAGCTTACAATCTAGGAAACTTTACAATAAGACTTTAACCTAATAACCTATGCTCTCGAATTCAATTCTCAGCGTTTGTACATTATAGTTAGTCCATATTAGTGAGGGATTATATTTGTCTTTTCATTGTGGGCCTATTTCATTCAACATACTGTCCTCAAGTTTCATTCACCTGGTTGCATGCCTCACAACTTCGTTCCTTCTCACAGCAGCTCAATAGTCCATTCTACGTATACACCATAGTTCCTCCTTCCGTTCTTCAGTTGATGTACCCTTAGGCCACCTCCATCCATTGCAAATCAAGAACACTGCTACCATAAGCACAAGAATGCAAATATCCATTCTTGTCCTGTTTTCAGTTCCTCCAAGTACACACCTAAAATGAGGTTGCAGGATCATATGACAACCTAACCCCAAACCTCCTGTGGAGCCACCACACTGCCCTCCAGAAGGGCTGTACCTCTCAGCTTACATACCAGCAGTGACTAGATTCATCTCTCCTCCACATTTTCTCCAACATTTGTATCTCTCTGTTCATTCTGAAACAGTTTCATTCACAAATCATACAATCCAATCTAAGTAAAAAAATCAATGGTTTCTGGTATAATCACATAGCCATGCCTTAGCCACCACAATCTATATGAGGTCATTCCCATTTCTTTTGCAAAGAAACCCATACCTCTCCCCCATATTCCCTGCTTATTGACATTTAGCTTTGGTATGTTGTTTTTGTTACATTTAATGGAAGCATATTACAATATTACTGTTAACTTTATACCCTAGTTTGTATTGATTATATTTTTCCCCATATACCATACCATTTTCAACATCTTGCAATGTTGACATTCATTTGTTCTCCCTCATGCAAAAGCATTCTTATATTTCTACATTTAATCACTATCATTGTTCACTCTAGGCATTGCTAAGTTATACTATTCCTGACTTTATCCTCTATCATTTCATCTTGTGTCATACCTCACCCCAGCCCTCATCCCTCAACCACACTCACACTCAGTTTCATTCAGTATGCTTACTATATTGTGCTACCATGACATATTATTGTTCTATCCCTTTCTTGATCTTTACAATCAGTACTGTTGGCATTCTGTACTCCTTCAGCATCAAATGCCTAATCCCTACCCTTTTTCTATCTCCTGATAACCTGTGTTCTCAACTTTAAAAGTTTACTCATTAATGTTAGTTCATATCAGTGAGACCATACAGTATTTGTCGTTTCATTTCTGGCTAATCTCACTCAGCATAATGTCCTCAAGTTTCATCCACATTGTTACATGCTTCATGATTTTATTTTGTCTTACAGCTGTGTAATATTCCATCGTATGTATATACCCCAGTTTGTTTATCCAGTCTTCCATTGATGAACATTTGGGCATTTCCATCTCTTGACAATTGTAAATAATGCTGCTATAAACATTGGTGTGCAAATGTCTTTTTGTATCCTTGCCTTCAGCGCCTCTGAATATATGTCTAATAACAGGATTGTTGAATCATATGGCAATTCTATACTTAGCTTCCTGAGGAACTGCCAAATTGCCTTCCAGAGTGGTTGCACCATTCTACATTCCCGCCAACAGTGGATAAGTGGTCACTCTAGTAGGTAGGAAAAGGGCACAGCCCTTTTCTCTTAACTCCATCCTTGCTTGGGTCAGTGCTGACAATTGAAAACACTCAAAGCTTTCTCTAATGAGATACTTAAAATACCATTTTTTTTTTTTTTTTGCATGGGCAGACACAGAGAAACGAACCCAGGTCTCCGGTATGGCGAGAACTCTGCCACTGAGCCACTGTTGCACTGCCCTAGAATACTTTAAAAAAAGAAAAAGAGCAAAAATAATATAAAATCCCTTTTCAGAACCAATACCTCATCCTCAAGGTTCGCGAGTCAAGAGCCAGAGTTGGAACTCAGCTCCCAAAAGGGGCACAGCCCTTTTCCAGTATCCTGAGCTCATCAAACTTCAAAACCCTCCATTTTTTTCCCTTCATCAGCCCCATTTGCTCTCTGCCAGGAGTGACCTCTAGGTTACTTTCCTGATTGGGTTTATCTGTGCTCAGAGCTTGTACTCAGCAGTTCCAATTTGTTCATTAAAACACAATTGAAGCTTAGTTGAGCTACCTTACCCTGCTCCTAGTACAATCTGCTTATTTTTTCTCACTGGAAAGTGTCCTCAGAAACCTGCTGTGCCAGTCGGGGAGGGGCACCAGCCTCTGAAGTTCTGGGGCTTTACTTACAGGTCCATACTGTGATCTCGGCCCTTCCACCCATCCAGACTGGTGTATGATTTGTCTGGTTGTGGATGTACCCCAAACGGTTGTTTCAGACAGTTCCTGGCTATTTAATAGCTGCTCTAGAGACTAACCAAATTCCACACCTCCTTATGCCACCATCTTGTCCCTCCCTGCCTCTTGATGGGAGGAGATCTGGGGAGGTTTAATGAATTCCTTTTGGTAAAGCATAGAGCTAGTGTGATCTTGGCAGAAATAGTATCATCCAGTGTCAGACAGTCACTGCACTGCCTCCAGGAAGATGTCATGAACAATTGCTACTGACCATGAAACTTTCCAGCCTCCTCAAACCACACCTATGCCAAGTTGCCACCTTATGACGAGATATGGCCAGCTTTTCTAGGTTGTTGTGGCGCTGGCAAACTTTCTTTAATTTAAGGCCAATGAGAGCTGGTGCCCAAGGTTGGGCCCTGGTCAGTGGTTGCTTCAGCTGGGGATCTACTCTGGACACCTTGGCTTTAGGTCATAGCCACAAAGCAATACCCTTGGAAGAGCCATGATGCCAGATGCAGCAGGGCCTATACATTGGACAGACAGTCATCTCCTCTTGTAAGGACTAATATGTGGCCATATGAAAGGCTTTGATCAGGACTGGTCCACAGCCATGCAAAGAATGATATACCAACACGGTTATGGGGAGAAGCTGGTGATGGTGGAGTGAGTGAGAATATAAGAAGACACAGGTACTAGGAGGCAAGAATACTGAGTTCTAACCTGGAAGTTACTGTCTCAGCTGTGTACCCTTGGGCAAGTCACTTAACCTCTATGTGACATAAGTATATTAAGAAATTTTTTCCAGGGATAACAAACATCAAATGAACTACCACACACAGAAGATTGTTAGACTCTTTAATTGCAGCTAATAAGTAGTGAATAAATTTAATCCCAATACTGCTACTGACTTGGGACAGGCCTTGCACCTTTCTGGGTCCTCAAATGTTTGCCAGGATAATGAGGATCTTGAACTGTGTGATCTTTAAGGGCCCTTCTGGGCATGATATTCCAGGATTCTGGCCAAAGTAGTCTGTGCTGGTTTGAAATGATGTATGTACCTTTGAAAAGCCATGTTTTAATCAAAATCCCATTTCGTAAAGGCAGAATAATCCCTATTCAATACTGTATGTAATTAGATCATCTCCCTGGAGACATAACCAAATCAAGAGTGGTTGTTAAGCTGAATTAGGGGAGACGTGTCTCCACCCATTTGGATGGGTCTTGATTGGTTTACTGGAGTCCTATAAAAGAGGAAACATTTTGGAGAATGGGAGAGTCTGAAAGAGCAGAGAATGCTGTAGCCATGAGAAGCAGAGAGTCTGCCAGCCGGTGACCTTTGGAGATGAAGAAGGAAAACGCCTCCCGGGGAGTTTCATGAAACAGGAAGCCAGGAGAGGAAGCCAGCAGATGACACCATGTTCGCCAGGTGCCCTTCCAGATGAGAGAGGAACCCTGACCGTGTTCACCATGTGCCTTTCCAGATGAGAGAGAAACTCTGACTGTGTCCACCATGTGCCCTTCCACTTGAGAAAGAAACCCTGAACTTCATTGGCTTTCTTGAAACAAGGTATCTTTACCTGGATGCCGTAGATTGGACATTTCTATAGACTTGTTTTAATTAGGATAATTTCTCAGCCTTAGAATTGTAAACTAGCAACTTATTAAATTCCCCTTTTAAAAGCCATTCCATTTCTGATATATTACATTCCAGCAGCTAGCAAACTAGAACATAGTCAGAGCTGAAGTCAATTGTATCTGTGTACAGATAGTCTAAAAAAGTCTTTATTGTTTACATGCAAACAGCAGCAAAGTAGGTGTCGGGAGGAGGAAAATCCAATGCTCCTAGAGTTCTAGAGTTCCAGTGCTTGGCAGGGTAAATACTGACTGCCTTACTTAGTGTTTATCCCTTGAGCTGTAATCAGATCAGAGCAAAATGTGATGTATTATCACAATTCTCAATGCAATTATATACTTTCCAATATGGGTTGGTAATTTGTGATTTTCTTTATTTTAAACTTTTTAATTTCATCTTGGCTGTTCTCTAAAAACAAAATCCCTTCGTGAGAAAACAGTCTGCTCTTGGGGGATGAGAGATGTTGGTATTGTAACAGAGCAGATTATATGTTTTAAAAACCTGACATGCAGTAGGCATTTGCATTTTCTTCCTTCCAATTCCCTCTTGATCTCTCCACATTCACAGACACCAAGCACAGTGCCTGGAATATAGTGGGGGAGGGAGAGGTGAAGACTATTGAATGAATGAATGAATTTGTTGAAAGCCCTTTTCCCAAAAGCCTAACTCGGAACAATTTGGGATAGGGTGGGTGAGGTATATATAGGGGAAATGAGTAGGCTGCAAGAGATAGAGTGATAACAGCAAGATCAACATGGAAAGCTTTCCTGCCCGAACACTGGTGCCTGTCACTGGCCTAAGTGCTGACAGTACCCTTTGGGGTGGATACTATTGTTATCTCCATTTTACAGATTATGAAACTGAGGCTCTAGGAAGTAACAGGATTCACTGAGTTTCCACAGACTGGGCAAAATTCTATCCCATTTCTCTTGCATTGTATTCACAGTTAAGAAAAGCTTTGGTGTTTTGGGGGGGTTTGCTCTGAGGCAGGTTGAACTGGGATAGTTAGCCCAGGGGAGATGGAGGCACTGCTGCTCTAGGGCTTGCCTTTTAGCGTGTATCAGAGTGTGTATCTCCTGGCACCAAGGTAGTCAGGGGATTGTGAAAGACCCAAGGTTGGCAGACATGTTTGTGCATAATCCATGGGGAGTAGCTTCTGCATTGTTCCCTCTCAGTGACTAGTATAGCTATTTGCAAGATGCCAAATGGTCTCTGTTGCATAAGGTGTGATAAATTGAAGGGGTTTTAATCATTAAACAGATATTTACTTGAAGCCTCCTGGGTCTCAGTGCTAAACCCTTTTAAAAGTGCTGGGAAGAAAACAGTGTTGAAGTTCCATTGTGAAGAAGAAAGGCATAGGCTGTACTCTAAAGAGGGCACAACCCAGTGGCCCAGAGGCAGGAAAATAGGCCTAGGGACATGGAGCGTTAGGAGCTGGGGGAGAACAGAGTAGGCCTTGACTAGTCTGAGATGTTCAGGGAAGGGATTTACTTGGAAAACCAGAATCTAATCTGTGATGTGGGCTGAATATTCAGCTTGTCTTTGCCCCAAATGGGATGGGGGTGAGGAGAAAGGTAGGGAATAGGGAAGAGTGAGAGCCATCAAGCAGAAAGAATATCATATGCAAAGACTAAAGATGCAGACATTAAGAGGATGAAGAGAAAGGAAAGAATTTAAGGTAGCTAATTATGGCTGAAGGGGAGAATGAAAGGTGAAGAAGGCTATTTGGTGAGGCTGGAGAGGGAAGCAGAGACCAGGTCATTTATATCAGATTAAGACTCACTCTACTCCAGTATGAGTTTGTCTAAACTAATTCCACCTGCCATGACCCTATTTCCAAATATATCACATTCACAGGTACCTTGGGTTAGGATTTGCACACATCTTTTAGGGGGGCACAATTGAACCTAAAATCCTGAACGAATACGGGTAACATTTCTGGATATGGGAAAGACTAGAGGAGCAGCAAATTTGAGTGGATGATGAGTTCAGCACTGAATATATAAATATATAAAGATGCAGGTGCCTGTGAGGCATCTTGGTGGAGGTGTCCTGGAAGCAGTTGGATATTGGGGTCTGGAGCTCAGGGTTTAGGACTGGATTCAACATGGTGGTCAGGAATCAGGGCTTTCTTAGTATAGTAAGGGTAGTAACTGAAGCCATGGGAAATAATGCAGAATAAGAAAAGGATTTGGCTCAGACAGTGTTGGAGGAGGATCCCTGAACTTAAGGGGTGGCTTTAGGACAAACGACAAGCAAAGGAGACAGACAAGAAAAGCAGACAAGCACAAGGGAGACCAGGAGTGGATGTTGCCATGCATTGAGACCAGGGAAAGGAAAAGATTGTTTCCAGAAGGATGGAGGAGCGAGCATGTTCAGTGGTATCCGTTGCTGCTGCTGGAGTAGGATTGAAAAATTTCCTTTGGATTTATGGACAAAGAAGTCTTTGGTGAATTATACAGGAACACTTTCTGTGGGGTGGTAGAAGCAGAAATCAAATCACAATTGGTTGATTAGTGAGGGAAGAGAAAGGAAAGATGAATGTAAATAACTCCTTCAAGCCATATCACTAAAAAGTAAAAGAGAAAGAGTTTTAGCTCTTAGGGATGTGGTATTGAGAAATGATTGTGATAAATTAGTTTTTATGTGGAAGAAATTTAAATATATTTGTAGGCTAAGGGAAAGGAACCAATAGAAAAAAAGGAGAGAGGGAGGGAAGGAGGAAGGGAGGAAAGGATGAAGAGAGCTACTCAAAGAGTGGGGAATGAGGAGTGAGCAGTGATGCTCAGAAGGAAAAAGGCAAGGGTGGCTATTGATCACAAAAGCGTTGAGAGTTTAGGGTCCTCAGAATCAATCCTATGATAAGCAGAATAATGGTAACCCAAAGACGTCTACAACCTAATCCCTAGGACCTGTGAATATGTTACCTTATATGGTAAAGGGAAATTAAGTTTGCAAATGGAATTAAGGTTGCTTATCAGATGACCTTAAAATAGGGAAATTATCCTGGATTATCCCAGTGGGCCCAATATAATTCCAAGTATTCTTATAAGTGAAAGGGGAGGCAAAGAGAGAGAACCAGAGAATTGGCAGCCTGAGAAGGTCTTGACCTGATATTGTTGGCTTTGAAGATGGAGGAAGGGATCAGGGACAATAAATGCAAGTAGACTCTAGAAACTGGAAAGGGCAAGGAAGCAGACTTTCCCCCAAACCTTGGTTTTAGTCTGGTAAAATCCATTTTGGACTTCTGACCTCAGAAATATAAGAGAATAAATGCATTGTTTTAATCCACAAAGTTTGTGGTTATTTTTACAGCAGCAATAAGAAATTAACACACATGCACACCATATTTCTTCCTTCCAGGATTCTAACCGCTGGCACCAAGGCTCAGCAACTGCATGTGAGATTAACTGATAGTTTAATAATTTGGGCAACCATTTTTTTTTAATTTGCATATGGGCAGGAGGCACCAGGGATGGAACTCCAGACCTCCAGCACGGCAGGTCGGAGCTCTGCCTGCTGAGCCACGGCAGCCGCCCTGGGCAACCATTTTAAGCCCCGGAACACAAGGCTTCTGTTTCAGAATCTGGATTGGGATGACAAGAAGTTCCTTCTACAAATATGTATTGCACACATAGCACTGCTAAGAATATAGTGGAAACAAAACTGACAAGGCTGAACAGCACTGATATAGAGGGACTTTTCCAGTAACATGCAACAAGAATTGGGTGCCTGTGGCACAGGGTCCAATCCTCAGCTTTGTATCTTTGGAAAAAAACAGTCCTTGTTCAGTGATTTTGTCAGTAAAGTTGTCCGTCATGAAAAGCGAGCAAAGACCACCTTTAAGACAACACAGAGAAGGATTGAGTCGTTGGAGTTTGTGGTAGTTAGATTCAGGTGTCAACTTGGCCAGATGAAGGTGCCTAGTTCTACTGTTGTGGACACGAGCCAATGGCATGTGAAGCTCATCTGTCGCTGATTACATCTGCAGTCAGCTAGGAGGTGTGCCTGCTGCAATGAATGATGTTTGATTTAATTGGCTGGCGCTTAAATGAGAGAGCTCAACAGTAGCACAGCCCAAGCAGCTCAGCATACCTCATCAAAGCACTTGCAGCTCAGCCCAGGCCTTTGGAGATGCAGAAAGGAATCACCCTGGGGAAAGTAGTTGGAACCTAGAATCCTGGAGAGGAGGCAGTAGAGATCTTCTACTGTGCCTTCCCATGTAAGAAAGAACCTCAGTTGAAAGTTAGCTGCCTTTCCTCTGAAGAACTATATGTTAACCAAATAAGTCCCCTTTTGCTGAAAGCCAATCCATCTCTAGTGTGCTGCATTCTGGCAGCTTTGATAGACTAGAACAGAGCTTTTCTCCAAGAAGTGCCTAATGAAGACCAGGGGTGGCCAGAGATTGTCATAAATCGGGGTTTTGAGAGTGTCAGGACAAAAAGACAATGGGCCAAAGTATTTGGAATATAGGTAAAATCCATGGAGGATGCTATGGACCTGGAGGGCTGTGATCCCAGGAGAGCACACCATACTAAGAGAAAGTAGACCATCATAATGGTCTAAGGATACAAGGATTGGCTTGATTTTTGTGGGATGAGTGCTGTGCCCATCTCTGGCTCCCTAGCCCATCATGCTATGACTGCCATGGCACTGACTATAACGTAATGCCAATGCTCATTACCTGTCTCCCACAGGAATCCTTTTGTTTACTTCTGTACCTCCCAGGTCTTTGCAAATGCCGGCCACAAAGTAGACAAAATATCTCTGCCTCTAGGAGGAGTGGGTCAGAAAGACTCTAACAGTGAGATATTTAGATACAATTTTGTTCTGAGCTCCCAGCTTTGCAAAAAAGATGTGCCTAGATAGCCCTGAAAGGAAAGTAGAGAGGGAGAAAGGAAGGAAGGGAAGTCTCATCCTTTTTGACCATTTTCTCTGTTGTACCAGCCCTCCAAGCCTCCTCCTCTTCTGTCATTGACCTTTTCTTTCTCCTCACCTACCTTCTCCAGCATTGACAATTAAATGAAACTCACTTGAAAGATGGCTTCATCGAGCAGCCAGAGAGGGTTATCTCAGCAACTAAGGGATTGTGGTGGCTTGGACAGCTGCATTTAAAGCCCTGTCTTTGGCCTTTGGGGCAGCGTCTGAGCTCTGGTTTTTGGACAGGAGAGTCACTTCAGGAACCACTTAAGGTCTCAGGTTCCCACTTTTCAGCCAGCCCAGGAATCAAGAGATAGGCCTGGGCAAATGTCATGGCAGGCCTTCCCTGGAATCTTGGCACAGGAAAGACCCTGAGCCTACCAACTGTCCCATTGTAATAACTGGGAAATTGAAACCCATTGGCCCACATCAGACAAAGGGATTCCCAGGTAAGATGGTACCAGTTCTGGGTATTTCTCACCTTTTCTGCCATAGGTACCAGTCTCCAACCATGACCCTGCCCTATCTTCCTGGCTCCCAGGAAAACTTTAAACTGAAATCAACGATGGCTTCATTCTCTGTTATTTGTCCAATTTATTATAATTATTCACAACTGAACAACTTTTTTTGTATATTGTAAACTCTCCTCTGATGTAAAGGACAACTTCTATATAAACACAATTTTTTTTGTAAAAAGAATACATTTGTAATGGCCTCTGTGCTGGTTTGAATCTGTTGTGTACCCCAGAAAAGTCATGTCCTTTAATCCTTATTCAATATTGCTGGGTGGGAGCTTTTTTATTGTTTCTGGAGATATGACCCACCCAATTGTGGAAGGTAACTTTTAATTAGATGGTTTCCATGTAGATGTGTCTCCACCCATTCAAAGTAGGATTGCTTACTGGGGCGCTTTAAGAGGGAACAATTTTGGAAAAAGCTTTAGAGCCACAAAAGCCACCAGAACAACAGAGTCCATGCAGCCAGAGACCTTTGGAGTTGAAGAAGGAAATGCCCCAGGAGTAGCTTCATGAAGCAAGAAGTTTTGAGATAAAGCTAGCAAACATTGACATGTGCCCTCCCAGCTGAGACAAAAACCCTGAACTTTATCAGCCTTTCTTGACTAAAGGTAACCTCTTGGTGCCTTAATCTGGACATTTTTACAACCTTAGAACTGTAAACTTGTGACTTAATAAATTTCTTTTTTTAAAAGGGGACTTCTGTTTCTGATATATCACATTCTGGCAGCTTAACTGGAACAGCCTTTTACAGGGTGTCTAATCAGCAAATCAAACCAAAACCATAGCATTAATGATCCTTTGTCATCAACTGGAGCATGTAAACAACAAGAAAAAAGCCACGGATCCTGCCCCCCCCATCCATTCACTTCCTTTCCTCTCACCTCTGTTGATCTCTTCTTTCATTGCAAGCAGAATTTTACCTTTTCCCCTTGGAGTTCAAGCAAGGAGTGCCTGTACTCAGAATGAAGGACAATCTGAAACCAAGAACAAAGAATGGTACAGCCTCATCCAGAACTACGTGGAAACATCTCCATCTTGCAGGGATGCCCCAGTCACTGGTATATCATGAGATGGATACTCCCTCCCAGGCTGCCACTGAAACCATCTTTCAAGAGGATTTCATTTAGTTGTCAATCATATGAGTGGATGGATGGAAGAAATGAAAGTGGAGGAGGAGGCCTGGGAGAGGGGCTGTCAGCAGTAGAAAGAAAGGTCACGGAAGATGACCCTTTCTTTCCTCTCCCCTTTTAAGGCTGTCTGCATATCCTTTCCATTATGTTTGCAAATCTGGGAGCTTAAAATCAAACTTGGGCTGAATTTCTCCAATTGTAGTTTATCATCCCTTGTGCACCTCTGTCCTCACTCTGTGATGTGAAAGGGGGAAAGAGTATTCTAAGTATAGAAAACAACATGTGCAATGGTTCAGAGATCAAGTAACTGTTAGTAGTCAAATGTGGCTTAAGAAAGAGAGTGCTATGGGGATGGTAGAGAACAGAATGTGGGGGCACATTACCGTGATATGGGTGTGAGGTAAGTAGAGGTCAGTTGTACAGCAACTGGGTAAGAATTTGGTCTTTATCTAAAGGTCAGTGAGCTAGTTTGAAACCATTATGTACACCAAAAAAGATATTTTCTTTTCCTAATTTAGTCTTGTGGGAGCAGATCTATTGTTTAGGATGGAAACTTTGATGAAATTGTTTCCATGGAGAATGTGACACACCCAATTGTGGGTGTGACCTTTGTATTTAGTTGTTTCCAAGGAGATATGACTCTAGCCATTCAAGGTGGGTCTTAATCTGCTTACTGGAGTACTTTAAGAGGGAACCATTTTGGAAAAAGCTCAGAGTTGCCACAGAGAAAGCCTAGATGCAGATGTTTGTAAATGTAGATGCACCAGGACATGCCAGGAACTGAGAGAGCTGACAGAAGCTAGACAGGAACCAGAGCCCAGCAGACCTCACCATGTGCCTTTCCATGAGATGCTAAGCTAAGAGATGAAATCCAGAGTTTTGCCCCAGAGCAGCAAAGTCAGGACCCACAGATGCTTAGAGATGAAGCCACTGGAATCAGAAAACAATGGAACCAGGAACAAGGACCAGCAGATGTCAGCCACGTGACTTCCCACATGACAGAAATCAGTCTTTCTTTGGAGTCAAGGTATCTTTCTCTGGATGACTTAGTTTGGATATGTTTAAGGCCTTAGAACTGTAAACTTGTAACTTAATAAAGCCCTTTTATGAAAGCTGATCAATTTCTGGTATATTACATTCTGGCAGCATTAGTGAACTAAAACAGATTTTGGTACTGGGAGTGAGGTGCTGTGGATTACAAATACCAAACATATTTGAATAGCTTTTTAAATGTATAAGGGGATGGCTCTGGAAGAATTATGATGTGTTTAATATAAAAGGCCTGAATTGCTTTGAACAGACTGTTGGAAGAAATGTGGACTCTAAAGATACCTCTGATGAGGCTTTAGACAGAAATGATGAATGTGCTGTTGCAAACTGGAAGGAAGGTGATCCTTGTTTTAAAGTGGCAGAGAAACTGGTGAAACTGAGTAGTGATGTTGGATGGAAGGTAGAATTTGAAGGCAATGACCTGGGATACTTAGCTGAGGAAATTTCCAAACTTAATGTGGAAAATGCAGTCTGTTTTTTCTGCAGCTTATAGCAAAATGCAAGAAGAAAGAAATAAGCTGAGTACTGAACTTGTGGGTACAAAGAAACCAGAAATTTATGGTCTGGAAAGCCCTGGTCTTCCAGAAAGTAAACCCCCAGAGAATAGTGCCCCATGTGAGTATTTAACCAAACATAAAACCAGTCAGCCATTTCAGCACAAGCCAGGCTTGGAGATGGAGCTGTCAATAAAGGATTTGTGGAAAGTCCTAATATCTGATCGCTTTGATTCCTGTGTGCTACATGGAAAATCAAAATTTTTTGTGAGATCTGTATGAATAGAATGACTGCTAGTCTGGACTAAAAGGGACAAAAAAGGCACACATGGAAGGAAAAATGACTTTAAAGGCAGAACCATGGAAGTTAAGGTATGAAACCAAGAAATCTCTGGCCAGGCGAGCAAATCGACCCATCCATGTGAAAGGGCTGAGTTTACCCTGGAGACAGAGGGCCAGCAGAAGAGTACTGCCACCTCAGGCCTCAGAGAGGGTGGAGCAGATTGTCGGGTGATGGGGGAAGCCTGGTGATTGCCCCATTGTTCTGAGGGGGATGAGCATGTGCCCTGGAGATGGCAAATTTGCTTTGGCTGCTACTCTGATTCTTGGGCAGGGTGGAGCTGAGAAAAAGGTGATCTCCTCAAAATTCCCCAAGGTTGCAACCCTCACCTTGGTATTTGGAGAGAACAGGGCTGCTGCATAAGCCCTTGGAGAGGATGGGACTGCCGCTGTACAAAGCCCTGAGGATGATAAATGATGCTCAGGCTTTGAAGTCTAATGGAGTATGCCCTGTAGGTTTTTGGAGCTGTTTGGGGCTAGTGACCACTGTTGTCCTTCCAATCTCCCCCTATGGCAATGGGAATATATACCCTATGACTTTTCTTCCTTTGTATTTCGGAAGTAGATAACTTGTTGCTGAGTTTCACAGGTCCACAGTCAGAGGAGAATTTTGCCTCAGGACAGACCATGTCTGTAACTGGCTTTGATGATATTTTGTACTGTATCTGACTTTGTATTGTATTTGTATGTTACAGAAATGGTTTAAAGGCTTTTGTGATATTGTGATGGTATGAGTGTATCTTGTATATGGAAAGAACATGTCTTTCTGGAGTCCTGAGGGTAGAATGTGCTAGTTTGAAACTATGTACCCCAGAAAAGCCATGTTCTTTTCCTAATACACTCTTGTGAGGGAAAACATAAAACTTTGATTAGATTGTTTCCAAGGTGGTACAGCTTGTATCATCAATGTATATTCTCCAAGATGCTTTCTTGTCTGGATTTGCTTACCTGACAAGAAGTCTCACAGGTGCCTCAGGCATAAGAAGGCCAAAAACAAGGCCCTCCTGCACCAAACTAAGTTATTTTCAAGTGGGGCCCATCTCAGAGCTTTCCTACTGGTATGCTCGACACTAGTGTATTTCAAATGGGTTATGGTGTACCAAGATAAAAATACCCTTCCAGCTCTTGGGACATCTGGGCAGGACCTGGGGTGGCTGTAGCTTCTGGGTGGATTGCCCCCACCTTCTTTCTTTTATCCCTTCTGTTTCTCCTGATGTGCTATATGGATATTATCATTTTCTACATCTCGAGTTGTGAGGAATGTTTGGAAGCATTGCAAAGGGAAACCTGAGAGTCCTCCCTGATATTCCCCCTCTCCTTATCCCTCACTTTTCAGTCCAAGTTGTCAGCAAGTCTAGTTGGTTTAACTTGCAAAATGTATCTCACATCCACCCATTTTTTTTCTACTCCCACTCCAGTCCAATGTAGATCCTGACCTCTCCTGCACCACAGGGTGCCTGCTGTCTTGGTTCCTCCTCCCTCTCTTTGCTCTCATCACTCCCTTTCATCTATACAGAAGAGGAAATGAAGTGTACGGAAATTCACCCTGCTCTGGAAAGCAAGGAGCCTGTGTTCTTTCCCCCATTTTTTTAGTAGCTATATGTGTGGCTTTGGTAAGTACCTGTCAAGTTCCTCCTTAACATCACCACATCTACCATGGGAGTTGGAGAAGGAAAGCTAGTCTCTGCAATGCAAAAAGGCCCTTCTCAACTCTCCCTTTCTTCTGGACTCAAAGCCCCCATGACTTGTGGCACCTTGAGCAGTCCCTTGATTGTTTCTCAAGCTTCTGCCCAAAGTGCTGCATTATATCTGTTCTACATGAAAACTTCTTCAAGACTTTTCATTCTGAATTAAAGCTATTTCACTACTCATAAAATGTTGTATTCAAGTCTTACAATGATTTGCTTTAACTGCCAATCCAAATGACTCGGCCTAGACTCCACAGAGCCTTGCGTGTGCCTCATTTAACCACCAAGTTAGTAATATGAGTTTTTTTTTTTTTTTTTTTTACTTTGCACCTATAGGCTGCCTGAAAATGGAGAAGATTGCTCATGACAAAGTGCTGCCCTATTGCCAGGGGTTCCCCAATGGCCTCACTGAAAGGGAACTAGCTCTTTGGCACTCCCATTGCTACACAACGACCTTAGTGGCAGGGACCACATTCCCTACTTCCTCCCACCCTTCCTTTTCTGTGCCCAGATTTGTTGAAGCTGGGCCCCTACATGGTACCATCATGCCAAAGGGCAGTATGTAAGTTATAAGTTAGATATTAATAGTATCTTTTGTATAAAACTTTTATAATAATATATTTTTCTGTCCTCAAAAAAAGCAAGGAGACTTCTGGCTTCCAGTAAGGGCAGCCTAGGCTATTTGGATAAAATATTCCTTTGAAATTAATTAAAAATATTGAACAAAATATAAAAGTTAATACACACAATAAAAAGCTAATAACTTAGCAAGGAATTTATCAGATAAAAATGAAAGAAGATAAAACCCAGAGAAGTAAGAAAGCATAGAAGTTGCCCTTTCCAAATGATAATTCAAATCCCAACCTTTGTGGAATTTATTATGTTTTGTGATCTCCTTGGTTGAGAGAATGGGAATCAAAACCCTGAATCTGAACTAGTGAAGATTCTAACAAGAGACCCCACTAAACAATAATCCAGCATCCCCATAGGACTATTGCCTTAAGGTAAAGATGAACTCATAATAAATCGATTCTCCCATGGTCTTGAATCCCAGGTAGTAGTAAAGCCAGGGTGGTCTAGTAAATCTCAAGTCTTAAACTTGGAAGAAGGTTGTTTCAGATTAGAAGTGTCCCTGGAACTACAGAAAATATCTCTCATGAACACAAATGCAAAACCCCTCCCCAAAATGCTGGCTTTTGGGGAACTGAATAATGTACCCTTAAAAGACATGTTCTTAATCTTAATCCTGGTTCTTGTGGATGTGAGCCCACTTATAAATAGTATTTGCCTTTTCGATGAATAGTCCTGGGATAACTAGATATTCACATTAAAAAATTAATTTGGATCCCTACATTGCAAAAAGGAAAATAAAAAATTTTGGTAAGGATGTGGACAAATTGGAGCCCTCATACATTTCTAGTGAGAATGTAAAATGGTGAATCCACTGTGAAAAACAGGCAACTCCTCAAAACATTAACCTTAGAATTGCCATATTACTTGGCAATTCTACTTCTAGGTTTTATATACCCAAAAGAATTGAAAGCAGGGACTTCAGCACATACTTGTACGCCAATGTTCATAGTAGCATTACTCACAATGGCCAAAAGATGGAAGCAACCCAAGTGTCCATCAACAGACGAATGGATAAACAAAATGTGGTATATAAATATGATGGATTACTCACCCTTAAAAAGAATAAATTTCTGATAAATTTATCAGAATGAACCTTGAAAACATCATGTTCAGTGAAATAAAACAGAAATTCAAGAATGGCTATTATATGATTCCACTTATGTGAAATAGCTATAATATGCAAATGCGTAGAAATAGGACGTAGAGTACAGGCTACCAAGAGTGGAGTGAAGGGAAATGGGAAGTTAATGCATAATCGGTGTAGGGTTTCTGTTTGTAGTGATGAGAAAATTATGGTAATGGATGGTGGTGATGGTAGGCCATATGAATTAAATGTAGATTTACCAAATGACTCAGCAATTTCACTTCTTTAGGTCTATACACACCTACACACACACACACACACACACACACAAATGAAAACAGGTGTTCAGACAAAAGCTTGGACACAAATGTTCATAGCAGCATGATGCATAATATCCAAAAGGTGGAAACAACCCAAATGTCCATCAATTGATGGATTAAAAAAAAAGTGGTATATCCATACAATGGAATATTATTCAGCCATAGAAAGGAGTGGAGTACAGATATATATGCTACAACATGAACTTTGAAAACATTGTGCTAAGTGAAAGAAGCTGGATACAGAGGGACACACATTGTATCATATCATTCCATTTATATAAAATCCCCAAGATAAGTTAATCCATAGAGAACTGCTTAGTGGATATGAGATTTCTTTTCGGGGTGATGAAAATGTTCTGGACCTAGATAGAAGTGATGGTTGCATAATATTGCTCAGGTACTAAATGTCACTGAATTGTATACTTCAAAATGGTTTAAACAGTAAATTTTATGTTATGTGTATTTTATCATGATTTAAAAAAGAATGAAATGACACCAATCTTATACAAATTCTTTTAAATGATAGAAACAAAGGTAATATTTCTTAACTTATTTTATGAAACTATGAAATGATTGATACCGGAAAACCGAACAACAAAGAAGCATATAACAGGACTGTCTCCCTGAAGAATATAGATGCAAAACTATGAAACAAACCATTAGCAAAATTAATCCAGTGAAATATAAAAAGGAGAATAACGAGTGGGATTCACAGTAGGAATGCAGTGTTTATGTGGATTTGAAAATAAGTGAAAAGCTATATGGAACAGACTTATAGTTTGAAATGAAAAGACATAAATCTGCTCTTCAGCCTGGTGCTGAACCATAGTCAGCCTGCAAACCGTAGATGGGAATGACATCTTTGCTGCTTGATGCCATCGGAATTTGGGGTCTTTATATTCAATAATTGTTGAATAATAGCGACAGATTTACCATATTTGTGACTTGGAAACCAATAATGTAAAAATGTCAGTTATCCCCAAGTTAATCCATAGAGTTAATGCAGTCACAATCAAAATGCCAGTAGGATTTTTTTTGTAGTTGAAGTAATTGTCAATCTGATTCTAAAATGTACATGGAAATCAATGTGCCAAAAATTGCAA
>PVIY010042176.1:0-21132 GCA_004026745.1 Myrmecophaga tridactyla
CGCGCCGGGCCCTCACCGCTGCTGAGCGTGGACTCGCAGTGCCAGATGTCCAAGCTGGCGGGTTTCCGGCAGGACTCCCACAGGGACAGGTAGTACTGGTGGTCGGCCGTGACCCAGGCCGGGCTCAGCACGGCCCCCAGGTCTAGGCACAGAGCCAGGAAGATGCACACCAGCCCGACCAGCTTCAGGGGGGTCAGCAAGAACGCGCGCACCTCCTCCATGCGGCTGCCCGCCGAAGCCATGCCCGGGGCGCCGCTGCCCGCCTAGACCACGCCGGGTGGGTCTGCGGGGGCAGGCGGGAGGGGAGCTGGGGGAACGGTCAGCAACCGCAATGATGTTGATGACGTCGCGGACCTTAGCCGCCGGAAGGGCGCCGCGCTCTGCGGCCTCCTACTCCGCCCTGACGCGGCCCGGCTCTGTCCTCCCGGCCCCACCCCGACCCCTCCCCTGGCTGCTGGAGGCCGCGCGGAGTGGGCAGGAGTTGAGAGGCCACGCGACGGGGTGTGGTGGTGAGGTGGTGTCAAGTGCCAACTCTGCGCCGGGGGCTTATGCCGGCTTCGGCCCACCCCGCCCCTCCCTGGCACAGGGGAAGCGGGTACCCCAGATTTCCTAAGACCCCCAGTGTCCTGCGTGCGCGGAGCCGGCGTCCAGGTTCTCCAAGCACCCCTGACCCCGGGTGCCCCGCGCGCGGAACCCAGCCCGAGCCTGCCGGCCTGGAGCAGCTGTGCTGGGCAATTCCTTGAAGATGCCCGGACCCTGGCTCCGCCTTCGGGCTGACACCCGGGGTCTTTTGCCCTCCTGTCCCGTCACGTGGGTTTACTCTTCTTAGCGAGCAGGGAGTGGTCGTTTTATACAAGGTGTCAGATGGTGATTCCTCCTAGATTTCTACTCTGGTTGTTGGAGCAAGGAGAGGTGCTCTCTCTCAGTGACGTAATAACAGCCCCCACCCCTGGCCAATTTTTCAACGTAAGGGGCTGGAGGAAGGAGAAAAGTGACTAAAAGCATTTCATTCTCTTTTCAAACCCTGGAGGGACCCAGTTTCTGACCCAGGAATTGCACTCCCCACCCCACCCCCAGTGTTTCCTGTTACCTTACTTTTCTCCCAAGCCTGCTGCCACTTCTATTCCCTGGGTTCAACTCTTTTGCGCCACCTGTGAGTAGCATTTGCTCAGCGATTGCAGGCTAAAATGGAAAGAAGAGCTCCAGGAAAACAGAAAGTAAACCTTATTTGCATCACCGCTGCTCTTTGGTTGCCTGTTTGCTAACGCCTGTATTCATTTCGCTTTGCAATATACCAAGTAGCATCTGAGTCCCTCCCTGGGTATTAAGCTGTCCTTGCCCCTTCCCCCTCTCCCCAGGAGCTGTCCTCCTCCCCGCAGGAATCCGGGATTCCGCACTGGAAAAGAGACACACCATTCCTGAATGGAAAATTGATCCATCTACAAATACTTATTGAGCACCTACTGTGGGCTCAGGGCAAAGGATCCATCACAATAGGACATAGTCCCTGGTCTTAAGGAGACTCTGTGTAGTTGCTTTCTATCTGCGATAACTGCTTACATCTCTTGAAACTGAAGTTCTGTAACAGCTTAGCTTGTGATTTCAGGTTGCTATCTGTCTCCTCTATCTTTTTAATTACTTTCCATCTTTCCAGTGAAAGAAGTGTATTGAGCAGGTCTTTTGGGAAGAAGTGTGCCAAGATGTTTCATTATCTGGAAAATTTGGTGGAAACCCAAAATAGTAAAGATCTGAAGAATGGAAGAAATGCCTTCTGTGTTTTCAGATCAGTATGTGAAGAGATGTCCCTATCTTCTCTAGGTCCTCCCTTGACAGTACAGTCCGATTTTACCTAAAATTTATATTTAAATATAATAAAATTACCTTGGATATGTTTTATACCACTTCAGGAGAGAGGAGAAAGAGGCAAAACGAGAGAAAATAAGACACACTTAAACAGTGCATATTTGATGATGTAGTAGTTAGGTTCAGGTGTCACTATGGCCCTGTGATGGTGTCCAGTTGTTCTGTTACCATGGTCTTAAATCACCAGCATTTGAAATTCGTCTGCTTTCTACAATGAGTGATGTTTAATTTAATTAACTAGAGGCTTAAAAGGAGAGGCCAAAAGAGAGAGAAGGAGCTCAGCACCCCAGCACACCTCAGGCCAGAACTCAGAGCCAGTTCAGACCCAGACATTTGGAGATGCAGAGAGGAACCACCCTAGGAAAAGCTCTTTGGACCCAGAAGCTGGGAGAGAAGCCCAGCAGATATAGCCCGGTGCCTTCCCAAATGAGTATTTTTGTAACTACATAAATCCCCTTTATAAAAGCCATTCCATTTCATTTGTATTGCATTCTGGCAGCATTAAAAAACTAAAACAGACTTTGGTACCAGAGAAATGGGGGTGCTGCTGCATTTGCAAATACCAAACATTTGCAATGGCTTTTTAAATGGATAAGGGGAAGATTCTGGAAGGATTGTGAGGACCTTGATAGAGAAAGCATAAATTGCTTAGAAAGGATTTCATATAAATATGGACTCTAAACATACTTCCATTGCAGATTGGAAGTAGGGCAACCCTTGTTTTGAGGTGGCAGAAAGTTTGGCAAAATTGAGTCTTGGTGTTGAATAGAAGGAAGAATTTGAATGTGATGAGTCAGGATACTTGGCTGGGGAGTTTTCCAAACTCAGTGTGCAGAAGACAGTCTGGTTTCTCCTTGCAGCTTATAATAAAATGTGGTGAGAAGGACAAGCTAAGAACTGAACTTTTGGGTACAAGGAAATCAGAAATTCATGGTCTGGAAAACTCTGGCCTTCTAGAAAGTGAGAACCCCAGAGAATAATGATCCACATGAGGATTTAACCAAACACGGAACCAGTCAGTATAACAAGACAAGCCAGGATTGGAGATGGAATTATCCAGAAAGGATCTGTGAAAGGTCCTATTGTCTGATGGCTTTGATCCCTATATGCTACATGCCAAGTCAACAAATTTTTTGCAAGACTTGTAAAAACAGAACCACTGCCAGTCTGGACTAAAAGGGACAAAAAAAGGGACAGATTGAAGGAAGAATGGCCTCAGTGGCAGAACCAAGGAAGCTAAGGTCTGAAGCCAAGAAATCTCAGACCATTAGAGCAGATCCACCTGTGTATGTGGAAGGGGTGAGTTTGCCCTGGAGGCAGAGGGTGCACCTTCTGCCTTGATGTTCAGGAAGCATTCTGGATTCCCCAGAATTCTTTCTCCAGATTTTGGGGGTCCCTGGCTGCCACCCCATTGTTCTTAAGGGGTTGAGCATGGGCCCTGGAGATGGCAGAGAATCTGGGTGCCACCCAGATGCTTGAGGAGGGTGGGTCAGAGAAAAGGTGGTCCTGTCAATGTTCCCAATGTTGCAACCCTCCTCTCAGTGTTTGGAGAGAACAGGACTGCCTCATAGGTCCTTGGAAAGGATGGCATTGCCACTTTCTAAAGCTCCAAGGATGAATGACTTTCAAATTTGAAATCTAATGGAGATTGCCCTGCAGGTTTTCAGAATTGTTTAGGTCAAGTAAGCCCTGTTTTCCTTCCAATTTCTCCCTTTGGCAGTGGGATCATATATCCTGTGACTGTTCATTCTTTGTATATTGGAAGCAGATAACTTGCTTTAAATTCACAGGTCCACAGCCAGAGGAGAATTTTGTTTAGGACAGACCATATCTGTAACTGACTTTGATTAGATTTTGTACTATTTTTGAATTTGTGTTGTTACTGAAATGATTTAAGGCTTTTGTGAAATTGTGATGAAATGAGTGCATTTTGTATGTGGAGAGATTTAGTGCGTTGTATGCGGGGCAAATGAGCATTGTTAGAAAAAAATGCCTGCTATTGTTTTTCATTTGGGGTTTGTGATTGTTAGGTTCTGGTATCAACTTGGCCAAATGAGTAGGCCCAGTTGTCTGGTCAGGCAAGCACTGGCCTGACCATTGCTACAAGGATATTTCATGGCTGGTTGATAAACTGGAAGGCTGGTGTATTAAATCATCAGTCAGTTGCTTGCATCTGTGGCTGATTACATCTATGATCAACTAAGGCATGTTTCCCACCAATGAGCTAATCCTATCAGATGAAGGCTTTTAAGGAAGAAGAGAGACTTATTCACTGCTTCTTCAGCCAGTGAGCCTCTCCTATAGAGTTCATCCAGACCTTCATCAGAGCTGCCAACTTCACAGCCTGCCCTACAGAGTTTGGACTCTTCCATTCCCATGGTTGCATGAGACACCTTTACAAATCTCAAATTTACAGATCTCTCCTGTTGGTTCTGTTTCTCTAGAGAACCCTGGCTAACACAGTTTAAGTATGGCTTAAGGTTATGTGTATAGTTGCCAGGCTGACAAGGGGTGGTCTCTGTAGTGGTTAGGTTCAGGTGTCGACTTGGCCAGGTAATGGTGTCCAGTTTTTCTGTTGCTGTGGATTAAATAATCAGCATATGAAATTCATCTGTGGCTGATTACATCTGTGGTTGGCTAAGAGGAGTGCATTCTGCAATGAATTATGTTTAATTTAATTAAGCAGAGGCTCAAAAGGAGAAATCAGAAGAGAGAGAAAGAGCTCAGCAGCCCAGCACACCTCAGCTCAGAGCTAAGAGCTGGCTCAGACCCAGACTTCTGGAGCTGCAGAAAAGAACCACTCTGGGAAAAGTTACTTGAATTCAGGAGCTGGGAGAGAACCCCAGCAGACATCACTGTGTACCTTCCCAAATTGGTAAATTTGTAACTAAATAAATCCCTTTATAAAGCTATTCCATTTCATTTGTATTCCATTCTGGCAGCATTAACAAACTAAAACAGATGGCATAGTCCAGGGGATAAAATATGTAATCAAATTAGTTTTAGCACTTTTACGTACCAGGCTGCCATCTAGGTACTAGGCTGGAAGTGAGGTGGGAGGTGGCAACAGAGGTATAGTTATAAGTTTGATGGAAATAAAGACTGAATTAGACATACTCTGAGAAATGGAATGGACTTACGTTGACCTGTGAAGGAAATTGAATTTCAGAAGCGATGGCTTTGATGGCCCTTCACTATAGTGTCACACAAAGGTCAGAGGCATCCTTCTTTCTCTTAAGCCTAGTCTGAGACACCATGTAACCATGGTCACCCCATCCCTGGCCCTCAGGGGGACAGGCCATCAGCTAGGGACCCTAACTCTGTCCTATGGCATAGGTGCTCCATGAAAATTGCAGTCATAGAACTCTGATGTATGACTCTGTGTGAGTTGGGTAGCCAGCGAAGGGCAGACTGAGATCACTTGTGGGGCCCATAAATAAAGCAAAAGATTAGTCAACTCTCTGCTTGAATCAATGAGGCCAAAAGAATGGGGCAGAAAAGTGAGAAGTGAGGTCAGATTGAAGGGACTGGGAAATCCATCAGGGAGGTGGTGAAGGGTCACACTGGAGGCAGAAGGTGTGGAAGAGATGGGGAAGGATGCGATCCGGACTTCCAATATATCTTAGGAGAATAAAGAGGAGCTTATATCACACTAGCAGCTTAGTCTGCCTGCAAGAGTCCCTTCTTTATGTTTGCTTAGCTTTAGAAATGTTCAGCTACTAAGGTTTAGTCATTTGGGAGAAGCAAGAGGGGACTTAGGAAGAGAACATAAGCAACTGTTTTCAAGAATGAGCCCAGTGACTTTTGTACACTGTTTAAGTAACCGATCTTATCACTGTCACAGCAGCCCCTGGTCACTGTCAGTCCTAGGGCCTTTTTTAGTTGGGGAGTGGGGAGGCAGCCAGTTTTCCTGAACCGAGACTACCATCTCTATAGGGGAGGCTATGTCCATCAAGTACAGAGCCAGTCAGCTGTGCTCCTTTTATTGGGCATCTTGTCCCTGCTCCACAAAGGCCTTCCTGTACCTTGGAGCTCTGTCATTGGGAACATGTCCAGTCTTGTGGTTAGACCTGTTTGCTCTCCAAGAAGAAGAAATAGAAAGGGAAAACCAAATTGCTTGGAAGGATAAACAATGAAGCCATCATTAAAAGATTAGAAATACCCAACAACTTTTTTCCACTGTAACATATAATTACTTCTGTAAAATACTTTAGAAATAAGAACCAATGAAGAGTACTTTGGAGGTTTACTCTCTTTTCTATATTTCCATTCTTGAGACCCATGCGAGAAGGACTCTGATGTGAGCGAAACCGATGTATAATGAGGCCTGCCTGCTTTGTATGATAATTCATGAGGCCCAAGGGAGTTCCGGGCCATGGTGATTTCTGCATTGCATTATTGAGATTTCTTGTTGCTTAGAGTTCTCACAAGTAACTCTGACTAATAATTGATGTTTCTGGTTTTTTTAAAAGAATATTTACAAAAATTAAGAACTCCACATTTAAAAACCTCAATTCCATCATTTTTTATGTCTTTCCTGATTTTAAAAGGTACCATATTGTTGAATCAGTTATGTTTAAGTTGGTAAGAGCACATTTATTGTTCACATGTCATGTTGATGTTTTGATTTCAAGTTAATTATTGCTTCCTAATAGAACCTACGATCCTAATAATTCACTCACCCACAAAGAGCGGAGGTAAATCATGGAACTGAAAACGCTAGAGGACACTAGAGGGGAAGTATGCTGGTTTGACGCTGTTATGTACCCCAGAAAAGGCTATGTTCTTTTAATCCAGTCCCGTGGGTGCAGACCTATTGTGAGTGGGAACTTTTGGTCAGGTTATTTCAATTGAGATGTGACCTACCCCGTTCAAGTGGGACTTAAACCTTTTACTGGAGTCCTTTATGAGAATAAAAGACAGAAAAAGCCCAGAGAGCTCAGAGAAGCTCCAGAGAAGCTGAGAGACAAGGACACACACACAGAAGCTGAGAGAGCCACTGAAACCAGAAGGTGAAAGCAATGAAACCAAGGAGAGAAGGACCAGCAGATATCAGCCATGTGCCTTCCCATGTGACAGAGGCATCCCAGATACCTGCAGCCTTTCTTCAGAGAAAGTATCCTCCTGTTGATTCCTTAATTTGAACACTTCTATGGCCTTAAAATTGTAACTTGTAAACTAACAAATCCCCATTGTTAAAAGCCAGTCCATTTCTGGTATATTGTATTTCGGCAGCTTTAGCAAATTGAAACAGGAAGGATGATTTCTTTTAGAATAAAGAGGGTTACTGTAATAAAAAAGTGAATCAGATGTCCAAGTGGTAACAATATGGGAAAATTAGAACATTCCCAGTGAGACTAATTATAAATATCTTTCCCATCTTTGTTTTTATATGGAAATATGTTTATTCATAATATCCTGTTGAACAGAGGAGGAAAAAGTTTTAAGTTTGAAAAACATGTACAGCCTAATCTTATTTTTTAGAAAAGTTACTAAAGAAATTATACAAAGGTGGAATTCACTGTGATACTTAGATGGCAACTGTCAAAAGTGATTCAGTATAATTTATCACTTCTCTACTCCCAAACCCTGGGAAAATAGCTGGCATTGGTAGTACTCAGAGGGTAGCCTTTAACTGTGTTAAAATTTTGCAATGGAATCAATAATTAATTGCATGCTTATTTTATACAGGATTTTTGACAAGTTTATCAGCTTTAAAATGATCAATTCATAACATTTAAAGACAAATTTTCCTCTCAACTGATGAGTTTCATCATGCTACCGACAGTTCGGTTTACCAACTTTTGTGTATGATAGCCACTTTCCATTTCACAGGATCTGAAATATACAATTATATATCATGGACAAAACTGTCCAAGTTTGTTTTCAAATGATGTCTATAAAGAGGTCAAGTTTTCAAGCTTACATAAAACCATACTGTACCAATTTATCAAAATAAATAAATCTAAGTCTTCCATATCCATTTATCCCATTACGTTAGACAGCAACCCTAAGTAAATTCTTAATACATATACCTCTATCATATGTATGAAGGAATAAGAAATACTCTTTCCCTATTCTATCACTTTGATACTTACATAAGAATATTAAGAATATTATGTAAATTCTTAATCCATATGCCTCCGACATATGCATTAAGGAATAAGAAATATTCCTTCCCTATTCTACCATTTTGACACTTACATAAGAATATTTCAATTCAGCAAGGAAGTTTTTCAACTGCTATCCTTGCAAATTAAATGGTGATACAAGAGCCCAATTCTAAGGTTTAACATATTAATAGAGTACTACATTATTTACCTAGACTGAAAGACTATGCCTTAGTTCATAAAAAACAAAGATGGCCACGCCAACTTAATTCCATATATATATCTATATATATAATGCTACCTATTCAATTTATTTAAAATTTTAATGAACATAATCAACTAGTGCTCCAAACTTATGCTGTTCACATTAGAAATACTACAAGAGAAGACAGAATAGAGACTGCCTTGCAATAAGAGGTACATATTCCTTCTATAGAGATGGAGAAATAAAAGTATAAATCCGGTCGTCTGAAAGGCAATTCACTGTACGCATTTATTTACAGTTTTGTACCATGTCCTATTATGAACAGGACAGCTTCTCTACTTGAGCCATTTTTAACCAAAGCAAAATAACCTAAGTAATACAAAGTGTTAAAATACAGCATAAAGATATGAAAACAGACATTTTAATTCTAGTTAGGAATGTAATTATGATGTTACATTTCAAAAAAATCCACAATATGTTTAGGAAATCACACAAACATAGATCACTGATTTGAATGAAATGCATAAATTTGTACCAAAGCTTTGTAGTCACAAAAAAACAAAATTACCAAAGAATGCACAAAATTAATGTTTATTCCACTCTTGTGTCATATTCCTGGATCCTTCACCAATTTTACATGAAGAAAAAACAAAAGCAAAACAAAATGAATAACTGAAATCAGAATCACTAATCTTACCAGGTAGAGAAACAAATAAATTAAAATCTAGCAGACATCAGCAAGAGTACAGCAAAGGCAATGCTTTAAAAAGAAACAAAGAAAATTGCTAGAAAATTGTAGGCATCATATTCTTCAAACCAGCAAAATATGCTCCTACATACAGTGGAACATAAACAGAATTTTTTTCCTTTATGGTACAGAAATGCAAATTCTTTTTTAGTATTGTGGATGGGTAAATGTGTTTGTAATGGTAATTCTACTAAGCTATTACAGAGTGGGCCAAGAATACATCATGGATACTGGGGACAAAGTGTACTATAATTCTTTGTTTGAGATAGTGGATATACTAGATATAATGTATATATATATATATATATACAGAAGTACAAGACAAAGCGGAATGAGACTTCTCTTATATCTCAGCAACATTTAGATGGAAATCAAATTTAAATGCAGTCCACTCTGCTTTTCGAAGAGGCTTTGGTTCAGCTCTCAAATCTCAATTGCTTGCCACAGTCTCCTATGAGAATACTCAGAAGGTGTTTTCTTAAACAACAAACCTATTTTTACTGATGGAGCCACTCTTAGTAGCTGTGTCTGCATGGGACTGATAACCAAATACACTATCTTTGGAGGAAGTCCTAATCTTCCCTTGTATACCTTCCTATATGTGTAGCAGCTTCTCTGCTTTCACATTCAGTCATCCATATTGCTATTTTATCACCTTTAGTTGTAACATTAATGATAGTTCCACATACATCATCACTGTAGTCATCAAAAGATTCTCCGATAAGGCACAGCAGTGCCTCTAGCCAAAAGGGATTGAGGTCACTTCGTCTCCGCTGATTGTTCAATGTAATTAGCCATCATCCTCCTCGTTTGCTTTTTTATTTTCCCTCATAGGCTCAATACCATCCTTAAAAAAATGGGTAGTCACAGCCAGGCATTAAATTACTGGACACATGGATATGGTTGTATAGCCCCAAAAGTCTTCAACAGTATCAAATTTAGAGATTAGTTGAAGGTTTGCTTGCCAATTTTTGCTTTTATCATTTTTAAAAACCAAAGCGCCCATGTGTTCTGTAGTGGATATTTATCGTAGTGTTCTGGGTTAGCAACCTCCTGATTAGATTATTTTCTCTTCTTCTGGAGGTGGGGGATTAGGAGTAGGGGTAGTTTCCAGTTCCACAGTCACCATCTTAGATCGATCCTTTCCCATTTTTCTTGAGTGTCTATGTCCTTAATAGCAATAACCTATATGTACATATCTTCCTCCAATTTATATTGCATTTGTGTTCAGGTATAGCTACGTGGAGAAATGGTGCAGGGTATGGGCTTCAAGCACCTCATGACTTTATTTCAAATAGTTTTGCTTCTTTGTTTCTACAACCACAAGTTGTGACTTTTGGTAACCATGAAGCAAGTGCAATGCCAACTGAAATATCTCTTCCTGGTGGAATTTCAGCTAATTCTGGACATTTTGAGCATGTTGCATCATCTCTTTATCTCTTTTGGAGTTCCCTGTGCTTAAGGACTAAATTGAAAATGAAACACCAAAAGCCTCAGAAATGGCAACCCTCGTGTGGTGGCTTGGAACTGTATGTACCCCAGAAAATCATGTTCTTAAAGCTAATCCATTCCTGTGAATGTGAACCCATTGTTAGTAGGATCTTTTGTGGAAGGTGCACCTATTATGATGTGACCCACCTCATTCAGGATGGGTCTTAATACTCCTACTGGAGTCCTTTATAAACAGAATGAATACAGAGAGAGAAAGGAAAAGCCACAGAAGCAAGAAGCTGAAAGCAAGGAAATCTGAAAGAGAAGGGAGAGCCCAGCCCATGCCATGTGGCAGAGGAACCAAGGATCTCCGGCAACTGGTCTTTGGCTTGTTGATGCTTGACTAGGACATTCTCACGTAAGCTAATAGATCCCCATTGTTTAAAGCAAATCCATTTCATGATACCTGCTTTGAGCAGCCTAGGAGCCAAAACACCTAGGTCATTGAACACTTTTGTTAGGATGAGAAGGTTTAGCTTATGCTTGCTGGAGATTGAAGGGTTAAGTGTTGAACCATGGCTTAGGTGCCAACTTGGACACCAGCCAAAGAAAAGTAGAGTAGAGATAGAGGGATCTTAGGAATCACCCTGGGGACTTGTTCACCTGCCCTATTACTCATCTTGGAGCTAGATAGCTTACTGTCATATATGACTTTAGATTTTAGTCTAAAGTCATTTTGTTCACATACTTATGAGTTTTCCTAGAGATGGTTTTCATAGGGACTTTTCACCCATGGACAGTTGAATGAAGATGCTTGTGGCTAGATGGATAAAGTTAGCAATGCCTGCTTAGATTCCCTCCTCATGTTAGAAGGCAATAGGGTCAGCTTCCCATCTTAAAAACTGGCTGATCCATGATGATTTACACAGAGAGAATACATGTTGTATTCTCTGCCATATGCTTATTTTTTTTGTAAGATAGGCCATCTCAGAACTGGTGTAGCTGGGAGCCTTCCTCAGTGTTCTTCTGGCAGGAACTATGTCTGTAATGTCAGAAAGTTTCCCTTCATTAGAAAGCATAGAGCCTCTCTCTCCTTTGTGGCCTGAAGGACTCATGAACAATGGAAAAAAAATGAGCCCCAAATTCATACATCTCAATTATAGGGATGCTTGGAAGTTAATTGAAGGAAAGGTAGAAATTAAAAAGGATTAAGAAATGGAGCAATTTATAGTCACACTTCCTACTAGAAGAATGTTGCTGAGCTATTTCTCTCTAGAGTTCCCAAAAGGTGATCTTAAATGTTAGCAGTGCTAGGGGACTGAAGCTAGTGGAGAAAAGATCCTCTTAGGAATTTTATTTCAGTATTTCAGTGTAGCTTTTACTTCTAGATTCAGCTTTCTAAATTAGTCTGTAAGATGAGTGAGTAGTACTGAATGATACATCGGCAGTCTGTCAAAATTCAAAATGTCAGCTCCTTCAGGTCCTAACAAATGTAGGTGGAAAAATACCAGAATGATATGAAGATCCGTGTGTTGTGTTATCTCAGTTTTTTCAGTGTTTCCTTAGCCTATGTATTTCACTTTTTTCTCTCCTTTCAGGCTTATCTAGTCTTCAGTAAACAAAGTAGGATCTCTTCCATAAGAATTGGAATTGGTTTTGATTCAGCTAGGCCAAGGTTGAACTAGTCACTCTGGAACCTACTTACTGTATGTATGGCTTTGGGCCTGCCACCAACTACAGTTCATTCCTTTATAAAATGGGGTGACAGCACATCATTGGGCTGTTGTGAGAATCAAAGAGGTAATTTATTTAAGGTGTAATGTCTGGCATAAGGTAAGCACAAATCTTAATTATTATGTTATTATAACCCAGATGTCAGCTAGTGCCTCTCTGTCCTGGGAGATCTAGGTAAACTTTGCTCAAACCTCTTATTTCATGATCCTTGAGACTCCAAAGTCCTTTCCCAAATTCTTGCTTCTTTTCTTTGTCATTTAAATACTCACTTCCATCACTAGCCAACCTGGGTGCAAATGTCAGCCCCTCCATCAACTTCCAGGAAAAGACAAGATAGCACTATATAGTTGTGAATTTAGAAAACTTTCTGACTACTTGAGGAGTCATGAGGAAGGGGTGCTACACTATGAAGGGGAAAGCCTTCCACATCTTGTCTGCCTCAACAGAACCCACATCTAAGCCTTATTCTCTCTCTGTCAGTCTCATCCCTCCCTTCTCTCCCCACCTGTTCAGTCAGTGGATTCCATCCCTCGTACACTAACTCCTTGCAACTTGAAATGTGGTTTATGGATGCCAGCAGTATCTGGGAGCTTGCTAGAAATGCAGATTCCTGGCCTGACCCCAGACCTACAGAATCAGAACCTGAAGTTTAATAGGATCCCAAATGATTCATGTACAGGTTAAAATTTGAGAGGTGCTGATCGACATCATCTTCACAGAACTGTTAGGGCTCCGCCTCTACCCCAAGTAGCTGTATCAGAGCAGCTGCTAAAATAATTAAAAAATTCACCACTTTCTTCCTTGCTCTTTGACATGTTATTTGTAACAAACAGAACAGTTATTCTTTCATGTCCACTTCTCAGGAGGTTCTCTTTATCACTGTCTTTGGTCTCTTCGGCAAGGGTGAGTTGCTATAACTGTTTTATCTGGCATCACTATATTCTTGACTCAATAGCTGTAAACCAAAAAAGAAAAAAAGTTGTAAGCCATCTTATTTTATTTCCTCTCACTTCTGAATGCCATGATTGTCAGTGAAGTGATTTTGATGATGTGCTTATTGACTGAGGAAGATAAATGAGAATGCCTCTACAAGTGCATCTAAAAACCACATTTATAAACTCTGAGGAGTATGAAGAGTGGCCCCTGGCTTTTTGTGAACCACTTTGTGATGTGCATGTGGCTTCATAATATGAGATGAGTTCTATTTTGTTTTCTTTGTAAATTCAGCAGTTGGAAGAGAGGATCTTTGTCATCCTCACTCTGGCATCCTGATATCTGTTGAATTTGGCACCTCATTTGAAATTGAGTTTGGGGGAGGTTCATCATAACTCCCTATTCCAATGAGTTGTCATTTTGGCCAGTAGGTTGAGAAAGAGAGAAGAGAGTGTGAAAAACAATCAGATGACTGTTAAGGTCTCTCAGATACTGAAATGTTGCTATACATGTGTGTAAATAAAAAATTAGGATTTAAGGGATGATTTTGGTTACTGAATCATTATATAGATATTCCTATTTACTCTGATTTATTGGAGTAGACAGAGGGAAACTCCTGAAATCTCTAAATTATAATCCAGCTGCCTTGATTTCTGATAATGGTTGTATAGCCTTTATCTTCTGCCCCTGTGATTGTAAAAACCTTATGACTAATCTTCATTTGTATCCAGTTATCCAGTTTTTCAACTTTAGAATCTTGTAATTGCTAAAGACAGCCCCTAATGTTTATTGACGAAGGGATTTGGGTCAGTCCAGAACTCACCCATTATCTTGATGACCAAGACTGTATCTAGCCAAAATGGGCCTACCTGACATGCGCAGTAGCTTAGACTTTAACCTACAATTTACCTATACCTCATTGTGCCATTTTCTTTCATACATTCTGTAACTAACTAAGCATGTAATCAATCTGTGCATGCTCAATAATTAGATCACCTCTAATTACATCATCTGGGATCACTGTGTTCATTATCCTAAGTCCTGCCCATCTTTTCTTTAATAAAACCACCTGAATTACTGCAGTTCGGGGAGACAGATTTTAGGCCGCTAGGCCATCTGCTCTTTTATTATGTGCCTAGTAATAAACTCTTTCTCTCTTTGAAATTCCAGGGCCTCAGGAATTGGTTATTGAGTGCATTGGGCAAAAGAATCCATGACCTTTGTCAGGTAACATGTGTATTAATGACCTGAAATGAGTGTGACGGATGCAAATAGCGCCAAATAAGATTTCATGGCACATCATTTTATTAATATAATTATTTGCTATAATTTACTTTGTCTACCATCTGATGGCACTTTTTAGGTGCTTTATACATGCTCTCTTTTTAAATTTAATTTTTTTTTGTATGTTGTATGGCAGGGTCACATTTCATTATTTTTCCATGTGAGTATCCCATCATTGCTGCACCATTTGTTGAATTTTTTGTTTGTCTGTTTTTGCTTGTTTGTTTTTTTGGGAAGTGCATGGCCCAGGAATTGAACCCGGGTCTCCTGCATGACAGGTGAGAATTCTACCACTGAACTACCCTTGCACCCACCTCTTTTATAGTTTTAAAAATATTTTTATTGCAATAACATACATAATAACTAAAATTTTCTCTTTTAACCATTTTTGAGCATACAATTCAGTGGTATTAATTACATTTATAATATTGTGCTACCATCCCCAACATCCTTTCCCCTAACTTTTTCATCACATCAAACAGAAATCCTGCACTCATTAAGTAATAACTCCCCTTTCACCACCCCACAACCCCTGGCTCTATGAAATTTGCTTTTTCTAGGTATTTCATGTAAGCAAGATTATATAATATCTGTCCTTTTGTGTCTGGCTTATTTCATTCAAGATAATGTTTTCAAAGTTCATCTATGTTGTAGCATGTATCAGAACTTTATTCCTTTTTACAGTTGAATAGTCTTTGTGTGTATATACCATATTCTTTCCATTGTGTATATATACCATATTTTGTTTATCCATTCATCTGTTGATAAACACTAGGGTTGTTTCCACCTTTTGGCTGCTATGATATTCATGGACATATATCTGAGTTCCTGCTTTTGGCATTGTATATATGCTCTTTTATTCATTAAACAAATTAAACCATACTGAGCGGTAGGTGCCAGACCCACTTTCCAAGTGAGATAAACAAGTTGCACAAAGTTTAAATCCCTTACTAAGGCCACAAAATTAAATAGTAAAGTGAGTACTTCAATCTTAGGGTATCTGAAATTGATAGAACATCAAGATTGTCACATAATTCCCAGCAAACATTGACAAACACTGCTGATTAACTTTGGTTTTATTCCTGCTAGTAGACTTCAGCTCAGGACTGACCCCATTCACTTTTTTTCTTACCCTGGCATTGCTAATCACCTTTCTTTCTACTGTGAGTCATCGTCTTTCAGACTAAGCAGTATTTACAAAACACACACACCTAGCTAAGTTTTTGTAAAGCATGATTTGAATAATATAACAACCAAAAATGTGTAAAACTACTATTTAACCAGGGTTAACAGACATGGAACATGTAGGGATTCTGTTTTCTTAATTTTTTTTTTATAGTCAGTTAAAAAAAAATGCCATTATTCTTGGCCATGTGCTGGGTTGTAAAAATTCCCTTGTTTAACATAACTAGCCTTAATTTTCATTGATTAAAATAGGGATCTTAGATTTGTGTAGTCTAGAGATAGCATTGTATTACATAGTATATGCAAAGCTTTTCATATGCACTATAAATGTGTTTTCCTCCCCCTTTTTCTCTACCACCCAATAAAGGAATCCCAAGAGAGTTCCTAGCCAATAACACCCTTTCAGTAGAAACGGTTTATCACCATTGTACAAGAGCGATAACTGAAGTCCTGGAAGAGAGGTAATCACTGTTGTGCCACTTGTGCCTCTTAGTTGAGATTTCTTACCACTTGATATGGCATTTTAATGAACCATGAGCTCATTTAACAAACCTATTTCTATATAACCAACTCACCAAATTAACCAGCGCTCCTGCTTCTCTGTGTAAAGCCAGCCGACATGCTCAGAGATGCCCAAGACTCCTGGCTAGGAGGCTGCTCTATTGTTGGCCCACTCACCAGTGGAGATATAATGTTTACCAAGAACCATTTTTGTGTGTTGGCATACCTGCTTATGGGGCTTGTACGTTTTCTTGTAATCAAATAATTTAATCAATATTTTAAAACCTATAAAAACACCATAAAAGCAAGTTGCTTATATAAAAACTATGTTGAATGCTTTCATGTGATTCTATAAGGGTGAGTCTTAAAATATTTTTAAAAGCTATCAAATTAACTGTGAGGGAAGCAATAGTAAAATTATCTTAAAAATTCAGAAAAAAATATCTAAACAGAGTTTAAGTCCAGGTTGACTCCCAAGTATCTGAGTTCTCTTCTACTTAAAAAAGAAGGGATTATCATTTATCTATGAAAGACATCAGGGAGCTTCCATGCGGACTTATACAAAATTGGTGACAGATGTCCATACTCTAAGAAGTCCCATTTTACTTTGAAGAATAAGGGCTGAGAATGTCAGTGCAACATTAAACATGCAGACACACACACACACAAACACACACACACACACACACACACACACCCCTAGTCCAGGGTACCTATGTGTCCTATGAAGGATCCAAACATCAAAGGCCTGAACTTAAGGAATGGACAAACAACCATCAGACTTTAGAGAATCAGCATCTGCCTGTGATATCACATGGCAACCACACAATGGTGCTGCAATCATATTTTCTAGTTCTCTGTGTGGCTATCTTTTGGGAAAAGAATAGAATTCTTTGGATCAAGTAATCTCTCCTTTGCTTGGCTAATGCATACTATTGGCCTCAAAATGAAGACTGGATGTACTACTAATAACACCCGAAGTTCTGAGCAATCAATTTGAAAAATTAAAGAGATGTGATCTCATTTACATCCCAAGCTACTGAAAAATGTATCAAGTAAACCTGACATTAGGCAATATTGTTATACTGAATTTAAAACAATCTAGTTATTTTATCAAGATAAGAAATAGTGTAATTAGTATTCCTTTGTTTGCAAATGTTTGCAAATGTTTGCAAATGTAAGAAGACAATGATTTAGACTAATTATGATTAGTCTAAAAAGTTTCTAAAAGGAACTTTATATAGTCAGCATTTAATTTCAGTTTATTTTCTTGCTTTTGGTTCACTCAATAATTCCAGTTGGTAGGTACACACCCTAGAAATATTCTTTATAATTTTTTTCTTTTAAAACGCCTTTTATATGGAAATTATTCAAGAATTTACAGAATAGTACACAGAGTTTTCCTTATGCCCTTCACCTAGATCCCCCAATTTTCTTTATAATTTTAACATTAACTTTATAGTTTTGGTACTGCAGTTGGACCAATATTTGTACTTAGTTCCATCCAGATTAGTTGTTTTTGCCATCATGAAAATGATGTAAATATGCATTTAAAAGAGCTAAGCTAAAGCAGCTTATGTCCCTTCTGCCCTCATGAAAGTCCACATCTGACAGTTCCTGCCTCTGAGCAAACTGCCAATCCTTAAACCATTTTGCTTCACATTTACATTTTTAAAATTCTGAAATGTAGTGTGCTTAGGAAGGAGGCTATATTGGTTAATATTTAATTAACCAATTAATTTAATAATTAATTATTAATTTAATAAGTTATTAATTAAATATTAATTAAATGAGCACCCATGAACCCATGCCAAATTTAGAATAGAATATCATCAGCACTCCAGAAGCCCCCTCTATGCTCCTCAGTGATCTCCTTTTCCTCTCTTCAGCCTGGATGTACTCACTTGTCCATCCATGTATATTACTGTTTCTCTTACTCTTTCTTTATGTTCACCACATAAACAATTTATTATTTAGTTTTGCCTGCTTTAGTGCTATATATGAATAGAATCCACAGCATGTCTTTTTCTGGATTCTTTTTTTGGAACTTCATTCATGTTGACATTACCACTGCTGCTCATTCACTTTTTCTGCTGTATAATAATCCAGTGTATATTGACATCATGAATGAATATTTTTCTATTCTCCAGTGGAAGACCATTTGAATGGATGCCATTTTTTGCCTCGAAAACAATGCTGCTATGAACATTCTTGTATGCATTTCTCAAGGTATATGTGGAAGAGTATGTATGTATTCAGGAGTCTATGCTTTTTAAGTGATTTTTTTTCTTTATTAGAGAAGTTGTGGATTTACAGAACAATTATGCATAAATATAGGATTCCCATATACTTAAGCTATACTCTTGTTTAATCTTATTGGACAATACCAAACTGTTTTCAGATTTATACTTCCTTGATCAATGTGTGAAATAAAGCTCCATCTCTTTATAAACATTTGATATCTTCCAAATTTTAAAGTTTTGCTCATTTGTGGAAGTTTAGCACCTGAGTGGGTATACTGGTGTAGCAGGCAGCCCCTGTTCGCCCAAGCCATTTCCTCTCACAGCAGGCAGGCTCTTGTTTACTCAGGCCATTTCCCCTTTGAGAAGTCTCCCTCACTCCGGGAACATTTAAAACCACACGTAGGCAGGATGAGAAAAATTCCTGTAGAGACTCCTCCTCTTCTGTACATTGGCATGTAGCCAAGCATTTCCCTTAAAACCCTGTAACAACCCCGGTTCAGGGCTCAGACTTTCAGAGGCTACTAGGCTGAGCCCTATGGCCATGAAAAAATAAAAACCTACTTCCTGAAACTTCAGAGCCTCGACCCTGGTTTGTTCCATCTCCGTGTAACATTCCTGGAGGCTTGCAGCCTTCTCCTTGGTTTCCCGCAACATTCCTGGGGGCTTGTCCAGGATTGAGAGGCTGGTGATATTTTCATCTTCCTCGCCCACGGCAGCAGCATCACCCGGACCAGAGACCTGACAGAATCCAGTGCCGGCAATGGGGCTTTTCCCTGTCTTTTGGATTCCTGACCTCCCCGGCTGGGGCACTCGTCACTGCTGGAGTGGCGACAGATCTGGGACAGTTTATGGAATCAGGTTCCTGGGAGCACCGCCTGTTTGACTTGTAAGCACCTAGGTGCATCAGTTTCAGCCCACTCATAAAAAACTACAGGAGCCTGAGTGGAAGGGGAGCCTGATCACCTCCAGAGACTCTCTGATTACCAGTCTCCAGTTGGAGGACCAGGGGAAACGGAAGTCTTTGGGTCCAGTTTCAGGAAGGGCAGTGGGGGAGGAGTATTGGAGTGTGTGCATGCGATCGTTGTGAGTGACAGGAAGTCCTGGGCCACAGGAGCCATGCACCAGGCCGTGGTTGAGTTCGGACCCTATGGTTCCTGCTACCCTGCTAAGGGCCAGGTCAGCCCAAACAAAGCAACAGTTTGTTCAAAACCCTTCGTCGTTTGTCTGTAAGCCACTCTCCCTAATTGTTGGTGCAACTGATATGGGAAGGGAAGTCAGTAAGACACTGTTGTGGTGCATGATGTTTAACTTTAAAAAAGCTTTTACTGATGACTGGGGAGTCAGGCTGACCCCTGGCTGATTTAGGAAAGTGTGTGAATTAGAGTGGACCATTTTTGGGGAGGATAAAAAAAAATTCTCTTGTATTACAGCTTATCATTACTCTGTCTTATAAATTAAAATTTTCACATTTCAGAGTAAGAGGAGAACATCTTTGTAGGGGTTTTAAAATTTATCTCATTAAGGGAGTCTGTTCTGTACAACTGATGTTGCCATTGCATGACCTTGGTAAGAAACAGTTGAAAAGTGCACTCTAACTGGGAGGGTTGGCTATTGTGCTGGCTTGAAAGGAAGTATGCCCCCTAAGAAAAGCCATGTTTAAATATAAATCCCATTTCATAAAGGTAGAATAATCTCTATTCAATGCTGTATGTTTGTAACTGTAATGAGATTATCTGCCTGGTTGATGTGATTTAGTCAAGAGTGGTTGTTAAGCTGGATTAAGGGATGACATGCCTCCACCCATTTGAGTGGGTCTTGATTAGTTTCTGAAGTCCTATAAAAGAGGAAACATTTTGGAGAGAGAGATTCAGAGAGAGCAACACTACAAAGCAGAGAGCCCACCAGCCAGTGACCTTTGGAGATGAAGAAGGAAGATGCCTCCCGGGGAGCTTCATGAAATAGGAAGCCAGGAGAGAAAGCTAGCAAATGATGCCTTGTTCACCACGTGCCCTTCCAGCCAAGAGAGAAGCCCTGACTGTGTTCACCATGTGCCTTCTCACTTGAGAGAGAAACCCTGAACTTCATCGGCCTTCTTGAACCAAGGTATCTTTCCCTGGATGTCTTTGATTGGACATTTCTATAGACTTGTTTTAATTGGGACATTTTCTTGGCCTTAGAACTGTAAACTAGCAACTTATTAAATTTCCCCTTTTAAAAGCCGTTCCGTTTCTGGTATATTGCATTCCAGCAGCTAGCAAACCAGAACAGCTATCCTCCTGGAAGGAGGTGTACTTTAATAAAGATATCTAGGTCCCAGGAAGCTTCTCTTGGTCCCTAGCCAGTTCCCAGAGGACCAAACTGGGCCTGTTCACATAAGCAAATTGGAATTTGGCTACTATTATGTGAAGATATCATAAAAAGAGAGGAAAAGCTGCATGCAAGCAGTTAGAGAAAGAAAGAGAAGGAACTTAGGAGAAGAACAGAGAAAAGAATCTTATGAAAGAGGGAGAGCACCTCATTAGAATCTTATGCTCTGCTATGGATCTGAACTAAGGAGACTCTGAATGCTGCCCCCAAGATTCCTGTGGATTTTTACTAATGAGACTTAAAATGCTGCTTCTGAAACTCTCCAGCACTTCTCTTCAGGTGTTGGTGCCATCTTATCTGGTGATGTAACTTATGCTTTATTTTATTTATTTTTTTATAAACTTTTTTATTAATTAAAAAACTTAACAAAAGAACATTAAGATATCATTCCATTCTACATATACAATCAGTAATTCTTAATATTATCACATAGTTGCATATTCATCATTTCTTAGAACATTTGCATCAATTTAGAAAAAGAAATAAAAAGACATCAGAAAAAGAAATAAAATGATAATAGAGAAAAAA
>PVIY010042177.1:0-21136 GCA_004026745.1 Myrmecophaga tridactyla
AGGAGAAACCCTGAACTTCATTGGCCTTCTTGAACCAAGGTATCTTTCCCTGGATGCCTTTGATTGGACATTTCTATAGACTTGATTGGGACATTTTCTCAGCCTTAGAACTGTAAATTAGCAACTCATTAAATTCCCCTTGTTAAAAGCCATTCTGTTTCTGGTATATTGCATTCCAGCAGCTAGCAAACTAAAACAGCCATATAATGATTTTTTTTTTTTTGTATGCTGTATTGTGGGGGTCACATTTCATTCTTTTTCCATGTGACTATCCTGTAATTGTAGCACCACCTATTGAAAAAAAAATTTTTTTTGTGAGGGAGTGCATGGGCTGGGAATCAAACCTACATCTCCCTTATGGCAGGTGAGAATTCTACCACTGAGCTACCCTTGCATCCCCTATAATGATATTTTAGTATTATTTCCTAGTGGTTGAAAAGTTAAGCTTATTAGTTAAATAAGTCCATCAAAATAATGTGTATGGGTAGACTCTAGATGATGGGTCTTGCTTTACATTTGAATGTTTTCATAATAAAATTTTGGGATGAACTATATATGTGAAAATATATGTGTAAAAGAATTTGCCCTTTTCACTCTCCCCCTTAATGTGAAGTTACAATTAAGGCAAGTTAAACTTGACTTTTTAGATTAAATGTTTTCTTGACATATTAGTACACGTATTCTTGTGGACTAATCTAGACCCAAATGTTTCACAGGTTATTAGAGTCATTGAGCTTCTTTACAGTTTTGGCATTTCTTTTCTCAGTATCATTAACCTTATAGGATCTTCTAAAAGTATTGATAATGCAGCTCATAATTAGCATCTGATTTTTGGAGAGGTGGAAAAGTAGAGCCCAAATTTTTTCTTGGTGTATTGGTTATCTATTTCCACATCAATTGTCTAGGTAAAAATTGAGTGGCTTAAAACCACAATAGTTCCTACCATTTGGGTTGGGCTGAGCTGAGCAGGTCCTCTGCTAGTATTGCCTGGGGGCACTCATCCTGCAGCTGCAGTCACCTGGTAGTTCAGATGGGGGCTGGAGATTTGTCCAGGACGTTGGCTGGGCTTCTTTTACTACATGGTCTCATTATTCAGCAGTCTGGCTCAGGCTTCCTTACATGTTGGCACGAGTGATCCAAGAGGATGCAGACAGAAAGCTTCAAGGTCTGAAGCCACTGTACACAAGTTTTTTTCCTACAGTATTCCCTTGGACTAAACAAGTGACGAGGTCAGCCCTGATTCAAAGGATTGGGAAGTAAATTCTTAATGGAAGGAGCTGCAGATTGTGGCCATGTCTTTGAATCAACCACACCATGTTTTTGAATCAACCACACCTGGATTGAAAGTTTCATCAAATAATGTTTGTAAAATAAAAAAACAAATCTGGGCTTGATAAGGAAAGACTAAACCATAGGATTATTATGAAGGGGGAAGGACTATTGCAATAGGGAGAATGATCTGATCAGGTCTGCAAGGGAACTGCTCAAGAATTAGGCAAAAAAGGGCTTTTCTTTTATAGAGAGTTAACTGGGTGTAGGGAAGTGGAATGAAAGGTTGATTGATCAGATAGTAGATATGAGAATACTTCATGCTCAAGCTGCTTATTTTCTGGGATGCACCTTTGAAGTTCAGGAGTCTGGAGAAAGGAGAGAAACTTAATCAAAATTTAGGATAACGATCATTTTTTTCTGACTCATCAACAGGAACAAGCAGTTCATCTAATCAGTTATGAGGCAAAGAATCGGAATTTGGAGGGTCTGTTTCTGGCCTTATCATAAGTAAACAAAGGGGCTTCCATGAGTCTTATCTAAGTCATCTAAGCTCTTTGCTGTAAGCTGTTTTCCAGAATCCAAAGGATGAGGAAGATTTCTTAACTTTTGCTGTTTTCTGGGACTACGCAGTTCAAGATAGATGAATTTTTATCTGGGGCTTGCTTTAAAAAGTGATGGCAGAGGGCAGTACGATGGTGGCTCAGTGGCAGAATTCGCGCCTGCCTACTGGAGACCTGGGTTCGTTTCCTAGTACCTGCCCATGCAAAAAAAAAAGGTGATGGCAGAGCATAATGTCGCTGGAAAACAATCTGTACTATTATTAAAGAAGTAAAGTGTCATTTTTGGGGGGTTAGTGTTACATAAATTGATAGGTGTTTCCTCCTGCTGTCATCGAATTAGGCAAGCTTTATTTTCAGACTAAGGTTAGATAGAATTTGGGTTTTTGGTCACAATTTGGCATTTGTGTTCAAGACTGAATTTTAATTGACTAAGTTCTAATTATACTCTAAAACTTAACCCTGGTATTAAAAAAAAAAACTGCTTCCTGTTATCTCCTATTATCTTTAGATTAAATTAGTTTAGTCATGAATTCAAAGTTTTCCCATCCTCACGTAGAAAACAGTAGCATAAATGGAATCTGAATTTCCTGGTGCCTACCTGTGGTTCATTTAATTTGCTTTCTCTCCCATCCTGAGTTCAACTAAGTTGAGAAAAACATTCACTGTTAATTGCTAGTAAATTAGACTTTAATATTAATTTGCTATTCATTGAATTTTGGGGTTAATTTTCAGACTAGTAAGTTTTTCTGAATTCTGAAGTTATATACCTGTGCATGTGTATGCATAAATATAAGTAAAAAGTAACTCAGGAGGCGAGTATTCGCAGTGATTGTTTCTGTTGTTCCCGCTTCCCCAAGTGTTTTCTATGGCTGTACAATATGCATCCTGGTTGCTCATGAGCACTCAAGGAGCATGGCTTAACTGGGAGGTGATGAAGACATCCTCAGACACTTAATGCAAAACTGAACATGTATTTTTATTTCCAAAGGCCTATACAAGCAGCAGTTTTTTTCCTGTCCATGAAATTGAGTGATTATAATAAATGGATTTAATCCATTGTAATTTTGGGGGGGGGTGGTGCATGGGCTGGAAATCGAACCTGGTTCTCCCACATAGCAGGTGAGCATTCTACCACTGAACTACCTGTGCATTCCCCATTGTAAATTTTTGTTACCTAAACATTGAATTTAAAAAGTGAATCAGATTTCAGCACTGTGATTCATATTCCCATGATGAGTAACATGATTAGCAGGATATCCCTAATGTTCCCTTGACTTAAAAAAAAAAAAAAAAAAAGGCCATGGTGACTCCTCCATTTTTGGTAGTGGAGTTGTATTAGGTCTATGAAGAGGCTTTACAAGAAAAAAGAGCAGCTATTTATGGAGCATTTCCTCAGCCCTGCAATTTGAAGCCATTACAGCAAAGTTGCTGAGCAAGTCAGTGATTGCAGGCCAAAAGTCACTGAGGCCCCCACCCTACTCCCAGCGGCACAAGAGCTCAGGACTACCGCTGTGCAAAGTTTGTTTTTGTTGATTGCTTACTTTTTAAAGGGTGGGAGGTTTTCGTGTATTTTTAACCCACATTGTTAACAGCTAGATTATTAAGCAATTGAAGGATATGTTCTAGTTTTGATAATTCAGAAAGTTGTCAGCATCCATGGACATAATTCTTCCCTCCCCTACTCCCTTTTAGTTAATTAAAATCAGGACTTATCAAAATGCAGAATCTGTGCAACAGTTTTGCTTAAGCTCACAAAAATATATGTTGGGAGTTTTTTGTTAAAGGAATTCTGACTTCATTATACATCTTTTAGATCTGGAGTCTGTGGGGAATTTGATTAAGATTTTAGGTAATTTTGTTGCCTATCTGAAGACATCATTAATTTCTCTGTGGTTTTAGAAAATAGTGATAGAAAATGAAATAGTCGTGTTTGTATTTTTTGTCACAAGGAAATGAAATTTACTTGACTGAATTTGATTGGAAAATTATATTTCATTAGGTATCAGCACATGATGAGCTGAATACCAATTAGTTTGAATCTGCCAAGGATAAATTCATAGGGGTTTTCTCTTAAACAGGACATTTCTAGTCTGTGGCTTTTACAATTTTTCTTTCTACTCTTCCTTTGGTGTCAAGCTTTTCAAACTTTTTTTATGTTATAGTCTGAATTTAAAAATTTAGGCATTGTTTCGCAGTATTCTCTACCCATAAAAATGTATCTATTTCCACTTTTCTGAATTCAGTTTCAGGAAAATTTTAAGAATTAGAAAATCCTTTTTTAGCAATACCTTTACTTTTAAAGTAATGCACCAGTTGATAAAATTGGAAGCATCAATGATAAAATTATAAGAATTGAAATCTGCTTTTAATTCAGATTCTTTGAGAAAGTATTGACATTTAAACAAGGATATAGTAATCTGATATTTGAAATCATTTTCTAGTCACATGGGCATTATCTACAAGAGAACAAGTGTTTTCTAACTTATTATATCTCTTCCAAAAACACACACACAAACAATCCATGAAACTCCAACATAGACTAAAAAGAAAAAGAACAGTATCATTATAGGATATCCCCCAAGTTGCAAGTCCTTTTAGAAATGGCACACTAATCCCTGAATAATCATCTTGAGCTTCGCAGTCAGGTTGTGTGAAAGAGTAAGTTTCTTAACTGTGGTAATTATAATTGAGAGAGGTTTCCTAGTTCCATGTCTTAAACTGAGATTCAGGACATTCTCAGTCACTTTTCTATTTAGCTAAATAATGTCTTTTCGGAACTGCTCTTTGAATGTCTTGCATCACCTTTGTATGGGTCCCTTTCCCTTTCCAGGAACTACATAAATAAGGTTCAGATTCCTTCAAGATTCAGCTCAGGTGTTAATTCCCTTAGGAAGCCATCCCAGATTTTTCCTAGCCCCAAGTCTGCCTTAGAATCTCCTATTCAGGTCTTCCGTGAATTGAGCCATACTGCCTTGGGAGTACATTTTCACTTACAGACTTCATGTGTCCTTTGCGCTTACCATATGCTGTGCTCATGAAAAAAAATGTCAAGAGCTGCTTTGAAATGTTTTTCCTTGTTATTTCAGAAACACTGAATAATTTTCATCTTGTTTTGGTGGCTTCAGAAAGCTTTAGCACTTTGCTTATAGCCATGGAACATAAAGACTTTTAGAGCACATGTGGTCTCAGAAGGCAAAATGAGTGAAATGGTGAGAAATAATTAGGATGAGGAAATATCTAGTTGACTGCTAAACAATGTGGTTAGCCCTAGTACTGTATCATAGGAACCTAGACAAAGAAGAGATTGCTGTGCTGGAATTGTTGGAGAAGGTTTTGTGGAGCTGTTTGATCCTTGGTTATATTTGAAAGATGGGTAAGATAAGAATAGGATTTTAGTCTGAACCCTTTCATCAGCTTTGATTTCTTTATAAATGGTTTTGTAACTTGACATGATTTTTTTTTTTTTTTTTAGCCTTTAACTTTGTATCTGCTGGTTGGTTCTTTTTTAACTTTTTTATTGCATAATATATATACAAAGCAAAGAAATAAAAAAGCAATAGTTTTCAAAGCACTCTTCAACAAGTAGTTACAGGACAGATCCCAGAGTTTGTCATGGGCTGCCATATGATCCTCTCAAGTTTTTCCTTCTAGCTGCTCCAGAATATAGGAGGCTAGAAGGCTTAAATATTTTTTTATCATCACAATTGACTTTTTTTTTTCTGTTTTGTGAAAAATAACACATATACAAAAAAGCTACAAATTTCAAAGCATAACACCACAATTAGTTGTAGAACACATTTCAGAGTTTGACGTGGGTTACCAAAAATTCCACAATTTTAGGCTTTTACTTCTAGCTGCTCTAAGATACTGGAGACCAAAAGAGATATCAATTTAATGATTCAGCAATCATATTCATTTGTTGAATCCTATCTTCTCTGTATAACTCCACCATCACCTTTAAACTTTCTATCCCTCTCTTTAGGGGTATTTAGGCTATGGCCATTCTAACTTTTTCATGTTGGAAGTGTCTGTCAATAATCTGGGGTAGGGAGATGGAATTATATGATGTTCTGGGCCCTCCAGGTTTTAGGACTTATCTGGTACAGGTACCCACTTGGAGGTTATAGGTTTCTGGAAAGTTATACTAGTGCATGGAACCCTTATGGAATCTTATATATTGCCTTAGGTGTTCTTTAGGATTGGCTGGAATGATCCTGGTTGGAGGTTGGCAGGTTATGATATGGTAGCAATGTCTAACTGAAGCTTGTATAAGAGTGCCCTCCAGAATAGCTTTTCGACTCGAATCTAATTGAACTCTCTCTGCCACTGATGCTTTTATTAGTTACACTTCTTTTCCTGCTTTTGGTCCGGATGGAATTATTGATCCCATGGTGCCAGGGCCAGATTCATCCCTGGGAGTCACCTCCCACACTACCAGGGACACTTTCACCCCTCGATGTCAGACAACATGTGATTTTAGTTTAGGTATTCTTTTTTTTTAAACATCTGAATAAAAGTTTTTTTCCCTCTTTATTCTTTATTTGAATTTTAGCTCATGGCTTGTCTCCCCCGTAGATTACAAAGACCATTTCTGATGACCATTATCTCAAGCATTTATAGCACAGGGTCTGACATACACAGATGCTTAATAAGGTGGCTGGCTGGCGATTTACTGATTTAATTTCAGGACCCTTGGTTTTCTTATCTGTGAAATTAGTGGGTTGGAGTATATGATTTTTAAGGACTTTTTTTGGCTCTGAAATGTGAACATTTATGAAAAATTTCCTTTGAATTCCCAAGACTATATATAAATATCAAATATTTTCTGATATAATGCTGCATTTGTAATTTTTAAAATTTAGAATGAATACTAAGTATACTAAGTTTAATATATAAATACTACATTAGGCAGAGAACATAGAAATGTTGTTGGCAATAGGAGGGGTATATTTGGAAGAGGGATTTTTTTTTCACTATTTTTTTTTATTAATTAAAAAATTTTTTTTTAAATACCGAAAAACAACAAACGCAAACGTTCTTAACTTTTGATCATTCCGTTCTACATATATTATCAGTAGTTCACAATATTATCACATAGTTGCACATTCATCATATCATCATGATCATTTCTTGGAACGTTTGCATCTATTCAGAAAAAGAAGTAAAAGGAAAACAAAAAAATTCATACGTATCATACCCCCCACCCCTCCCCCTACATGTAAATTTCAGTCTACATTTATTTTAACATTTGTGAGGAGAGATTTTTTAAAATGGATACTTAAATAGCTGAAAAGGAAGGCATGAAAGAACACTTCTGATATTATAGAGGAGAAAAAAAGAAAAACAGAAGCTGTAATAGTGACATTATAAGATTTGGGTGGAAATTAAGACAGAATTGATATTTAGGGCTGAAAAAGTTAGAAAAGAGAGGACTTACCTTTTCTAGATAAAGAATCAATGACACAGGCTAGAGATGGAAGAAAGGTTACCCAATGAGGCTGAACTCAAATATAAGGAAATGGATAGAAGTGATGGTAACTTATTAGTAGAGTTATAAGTAACACTACCATACTGAAGGGGAAAGGGGATGTATAGTGCCATGTATCCCACCAATTAACTCTACAATTATAAATAAGTTCTCACATGAACAACTTCAAAGTTTGATCTTGTGCTGAGAGTCACTAATAGAGGGATATGGGGGAAAACTAAAATTGTGTGCTACAGCCAAAGGTTAACAGGAGGACATCAGCAGTACCACAACAATACCAGGGATAAATAATTGGAGAGGGAGTAACAAGAGATTAAGGGAAGTTTTGATTTGATATTTGGTGAGGCTGGTTTTATTGGTTGTCTCTTTGGACCAATGAAAGTTGTCTAAAATTAAAAGTGCTGTTGATCGTACAATGAAATGAGGACACTGTAAGACATGGTTTGTTTACTTTGGACATTAACCACGGTGCCCAGTGGATGAAGGGGGCTGAAGGGTACAATGACTAAGAAGCTGAAAGGTGAACTGTGATAAATATATTCACATATCATATATATATATATCATGGAATATTGGGCAGTTACAAAAAAGGAAGGACATTGTGGCACACGCAATGAACTGAATGAACCTTGGGGACAGTGTGTTGTGCAAAATAAGTCAGAAACAAATGAATAAAAGGAAAATATGCTGTGGCCTCTTTCAGAAAATACTTAGAAGAACATTAGAGACTAGAATGTAAGCTCTTAGAGCAGACATACTTAGTCCGAAGCTGTAAGTATATTTCCAGATTCTGAGACACTGAGCTATATGTGTTTAAGTTGGTATGTCCCTGGAACTTTGAGAACCTCTATGACACCTAAGCCTCAGAACTGGAGTTCTGCAGCCCTGAAAGTTAGCATTACTACATGCAGTAACATTTAAAGTAACCAAAAAAGAGATCAGGTTTTAATTAGAGATAAAAATGAAGCTGATCTGGCAGGGACTAAGGTTAATCAGAATATAGGGTAAAAGATGATAGTGTATATGTTCTAAAGCATCACCTACTGTACGAGACCAAAGGCAGAGAACTCTATTGTGTCTAGATCATAAGCTTTCTGTTACACAGAATCTAAATCTACCTGTCTTGATAGCTCATTTAAATAACCCAAAACTCATGGATCCCAGAACAAGAATGAGGTCTTGTAATTCTGTATAGCTTAATGTAATACCCAGATATATCTCAGACTGTGATGGGCTGATAATGAAAAAGTATTGGAAAAAAAAAGTATTGGTTGAGTTTCTTGAGGGATCAAAAGAAAAAAAAAAAGGAACTATTAGCTTTCCCTCTAGGAAGCACCTGGTTCTCTCTCAAACGCTAGGGACTCCCAAGAAAGTAGGCCAAGCCTGTGATATTTTAATCCTTGCTCTTATTAAATTTATTTCTGTAGTGGAGAAGTTAAGACTACCTATAATGAGGCCTAAGAGTTGCTTCTAGGAAAGCTCTTTTGTTGCTCAGATGTGGCCTCTTTCTCTCTCTAAGCCCAGTTCTACAAAGAAAATCATTATCCTCCCTGACAACGTGGGACATGACTCCCAGGGATGAATCTGGTGGAGTCTGGCCCTGGCACCCTGTGACCCACAATGCCTTCCTGACCAAAAGAGGATAAAGAAGTGTGATAAAATAAGGTATCGGTGGCTCTGAGAGATCAAATAAACTTGAGAGGCTATCCTGGAGGCTGCTTTTTCACAACCTTCAGCTAGATATTGCTGATCGCTATGGTTTGCTAACCCACAACCAACAGCACACCTTAGTCTAGTTTGCTAGCTGTAGAATGCAATATACCAGAAACAAAATGGCTTTTTGAAAAGGGGAATTTAATAAGTTGCTAGTTTACAGTTTAAGCCCGTGAAAATGTCCAAATTAAGGCAAGGTTATAAAAATTTCCACTCTGAGGCATCAGGGAAAGATAACGTGGTTTAAGAAGGCAAGTGACGTTCAGAGTTTCTCTCTCAACTGGGAAAGGCACATGACGAACATGGCGATGTCTGCTAGCTTTCTCTCCGGGTTCTTCTTGTTTCAAGAAGCCCCCCTAGGGATGTTTTCCTTCTTCATCTCCAAAGGTCTCTGGCTGCATGAGGTCTGTGGTTCTTGTGCCTCTCTCCTGACTCTGTGGCTCTCTCCAAAATGCTTCCTCTTGTAAAGAATTCTAGTGAACTAATCAAGACCCACCTGGAATGGGTGTCACATCTCCCTCTTATCAAAGGTTAATACCCACAATTGGCTGTGTCATATCTCAGTGGAGATAATCTAATCTAATTTCCACCCAGCAATGTTGAATGAGGATTAAAGGACACGACTTTTTTGGGGTACAGCACAGATTCAAACCCCAGCACACACCTATTAACTCTTAAGAACACCTAAGGCTCTACCGGAGACTATAAAAAGTTATAGAGTCCTTTAAGTTAATACTTTCCTGGAACCTATAAGTTCCAGAGGGTTCCTAGGCCAGATAAATCCTGAAATCCAGAGGGACCAGCCTTTCCAAGAGCATCAACTAATTACATCCCTCTATCTTTTATTGGTGACACCCCTTCTCAACATGAAATTCAGAATGGGCATTGCTCAAAGATCGCTGTACTTTGGGAGAAGGATCAGAGGACATGGAGGAGGTATAACAGAGAAAATAGAGTTTAACAAATGAGTATGACTGCTGAATCACTATATTGATATTTCTTTTAGCCTCCAGTGTTTTGGAGCAGCTAGAAGGAAAAATCTGAAACAGTAGAATGGTAGCCCATGTGCTGTATGTACTGCTTGTTAAAATGTACTTTGAAAATTATTGTTTTCCTTTCTTTTTTTTTTGTATATATGTTATATCTTACAATGAAAGAAAACATTTTAAAAAAGGAATCATCAGGTTTCAGGTGTGATTTTGGTAAGAATGAAATTGATTTTAAGAAATATTTATTCTGTTTGAGAAAATACTAGCATATCACTTATTGTTTACTATTTATCAAACTGTAAAAAAAAAAATAAAAACAATTGAGATTTGAATTTCCAGCTTCTCATTTGAACCTCCTCCTAGCACAAAAACCAAGAAACAGCATCCCTAAGAGCCAAAAAAGGGCTTTTTATAGCCTTCTGAGAGAAGCGCTATTCATCATCAGAGCCATAGGATAGTGGCCCCAGACTCTGGGAATCTGTTCTTTACTATCTATTATAATTGTGGGCTGCTTTGATTTTCATAGCAATGTCAAGTACAAGTTGGAGGTTTTTTTAACCCATTGTAGGCCACAGTGCAAGTTGCTAATGATTGTTTAGTTGCTTTATTCAGTCATGTGAATGGAAGTATTATAATATTCTGTGAGTATATTAGTTATTTATACTTAGATTTAATTTCAAGTTGGTAAGATATATTTTCAGACTTCTTTAGCAATTGTTTATTTTTATCATCACAATCGACTTTTTTTTTCTTTTTTATGAAAACAGCATATATACAAAAAAAGCAGTAAATTTCAGAGTATATCACAACAGTTAGTTGTAAAACAGATTTCAGAGTTTGGTATGGGTTATAATTCCACAATTTTAGGTTTTTACTTCTAGCTCCTGTAAGATACTGGAGACTGAAAGGAATATCAATATAATGATTCAGCAGTCATACTTATTTGTTAACCCCTACCTTTTCTGTATAACTCCACCATAACCTTTGATCCTTCTCCCACTCTTTAGGGGTACTTAGGCTATACCCATTTTAACTTTTTTACGTTGGAAGGGGCTGTCGAAAATACGAGGTAAGGGGATGGAACTAGCTGATGTTCTGGAGAGGCTGGGCCCTCTAGGTTTCAGGACTTATCTGGTCCAGGGACACATCTGGAGGTTGTAGGTTTCTAGAAAGTTACCCTAGTGGATGGAACCTTGATAGAACCTTATGTAGTGCTCTAGGTGCTTTGTAGGATTGGTAGGAATGATTTTGGTTGGGGTTTGGCAAGCTGTGATAGGTAGCTGACTGACTGAAGTTTGCCTAAGAGTGATCTCCAGAGTAGCCTCTTGACTCTATCAGCCACTGATACCTTATTTGTTACACTTCTTTCCTGCTTTTGGTCAGGATGGCATTGTTGATCCCACAGTGCTAGGGCCAGGCTCATCCCTGGGATTCACCTCCCATGCCATAGGGAGACTTTCAACCCTGGATATCATGTCCCAAGCAGTTGGGTTTTATACTTCCTTTTGAACTGTAAAATTTGTTTTATGTACTGCATTTGATGTTACTGTATAAAGTAAGGGCAACCATCTTTTGAATACTTGCTGTGTACATGCTAGTCTCTTACCATGCCTTATCTCATTTAATCCTTTCTACAGGTCTTGCAGATATAGTTAATGTCTATATTACAGATTGAATGACTGCCTTAGAGAGGTGAAGAAACTAACACAGGTTCACTCATCTAGGTCTGTATCACTTGGAAACAACTATTAATCTATAGCTGCCTCTGTAAAAACATTGAAGTTTTTCTACCCCTACAAGTTTTTGTGTAGATTCAGTTGAATCTACACTGTATTTCCCACAGTTTCTCATTCAATATTGTGTACTCATCTGATGGTCAACAGGTATTTGTTGAATTAAACACTGGTGCTTTAATTTCTTTACTATGCTCCTTAAAAAGAAATAGCACCACTAAAGGTGAATTGACTACTGGTACAAAAGCTCCCCGGGTGATTCGAATATATACATCCATTTAGTAAATAGCTGTTAAATATGAAGTCTCTGTTCAAACATTATATATACTTTATGTACACACACACATCCTTTCATGTCATTAAACACAAACTTCAGGCTGTGAGATGGGTGAATCCCTATTTAAGGATGTGGAAATATTCACCAAGTTTAGCACAGATGTGGAAACAGACCTTCCTCCAACTGCTTCTGATATATTTGTTCCCTTTATCTTATATGTTTTTGTGATTATGTCAGAGTACTAAATAAACTGTAAGGGGCCATATAGATATTGTCCTTTATTATCTGGCTTTGTTTATTGTAAAAAGCTGGTGAGATGGTATAAGTATTTAGGGAGAAGACATTACTTAGACATCTTGCTTTATCTGAAAATCAGTGTTTTAGTTGGACAAATTTAGATGTTAGTTCATCAGTGCTTGCACATTAGGTTAGAATTTGATAATGATTTCATTTAGACTGGTGTTTCTGTGCTTTTATATGATAATTGTGAAAACAGTTATACAAATTCAAATTGATAATTCATGTAACATCCTTAATGGAACTAAGTTGGAATTGTCCACTTCTGGGAATGTTAAGCAACAGGTATGATTCTTTTCATAGTATCTGACAAAGATAAACCAAATGTCATCATAAAGACGTGTAAAGAAGACTAAGCAAATGTGGAGGTTGACAGGTCTGTGTTAGAGGGCATTGCTGTATTGGAATCCATACTGTGAGAAGAGACAGAGTGACCTCCTGGTTGCCTTCCAGCTCCACGTCTGTGATTAAATGTCTCTAACTAAAGCTGTTTGAACACTGCAGATAATTCTGGACAAGCCCATTTGAAATGAAAAGTGAAAATTCTTAGCATTATAAAAAAGATTATTTACACCCACATCTACATAGAGAAATCTCAGTAGTCTTTCCCTGCATATGTACAGAATTGAAACTCAAGTTATATAGTTCTTGTTATGGTCTAGGCTAAATTATTTATTTCCATGGAGTAAAATAGCTAATCTTACAATTTTATGTCAGGAAGGAAAAATAGTTTTATTTAAAGGAATATTACCTTATGACATTTTAGAACCTCTGGTATTCTTTAAGACATCTATGTCTGAATTTTAAATGTAGCATGTTAATTTTACTAGAAATGGTCATTTTTGAAGTATAGAATAAGCTTCAGCTTTCAGGAATTCAGCATGGTATTTCAAATCAGAGCTTGTGTATTGCAACATTATTTATCTATTTTTGTAAAGGGCTGTTAATCACTTGGTGCCATCCTGTCTGAGTTGTGTGCTTGTAGTCTGTCTACTTGAAATCACTTGATATGGCATCTCCTCGCTGCAAAATATTTTCCTATATTTTTAATCCACCACTCTAGAGTGAAGTTAATTACTTAATAGAAATATGTAGAGGTCAGAAACTTACTTTTAATAAAATCTTTATTGCAGATGTTGTCTTCCTCTTTTTGAAATAAGGCAGTGTTTGAAAGCATGTGTCAATATAATTACGAAATATACATCATTTATTCTACTTTTGACCAACACTCATGCACACACAAACACAGAGAGAAAGAGAGAAAGAGAGACAAAGAGCATACTATTTCCAAGAACACAATCTTTTGTTTAAAGTAGTACTAGTATGTCACATTTATTTCCATATTCTTCATATTTCTAGATTGGAAGTTTTACTAGAGAAGTTTTTTTATTTTTTTTTTTTGGAGGGGGTGCATGGGCTGGGATAATTGTTTTTTTGACGGGACTGTCTTTTAGGGCCTTTTGAATTATTCTGCAGGGGTGTTAGTAAGGGTTGTAAACTGTAGTTCTTGTGTGAAATATGAGACTGTGATCTGTTGCTCAGGAAGCCAGCAGTGTTGCCAACTGAACCAAACTGCTTTATCCTAAGAATAGAAGTGTTCTACTTCATGATTGAATTTCGACTTGATACAGTGTTCACCATTAGTTGGTCAGAATCTTAGATACATGTGTTGATTTTGCGTTTTGAATGGACAAGCAAGTATTTCTTTGTAGGGAGGTAGATAGATAAAATGTGAATAATTTCTTCAAAGAGTTTGGGAGGGAAATTCTAGCTTATCAGAATTACCACAGAAACGTAAGACCTGCCTTTGCCCCTATGTCCTAGGAGTTGTCATGGAATGTGGAATATGGAAATGGCCATTTTTATGTGAAATATAGCCAATTTGAAGCAATATATGTAATAAGTATATACCATGTAAGTTTCTCAGCCTTTGGAAATTTAAGCCCTATAAACCGTAAATATTGAACTGCGGGGAGAAAAATGAAGGTCTTCACTTGAAGGATAGTATAAATATTACTTGATATATTTGAGATTCCTGGTCTCAGATCTAAGTTGCCTGTACATTATTTGATTTTTCCTACATCTGTACTCATTTGTCTTGTTCTTTGAGGTTTTCAAAACTTGTAGTGGTTTTTTTTTAAATTTTTATTTGTATGTATGTATGTGTGAATGAATGAATGACTAGTGTGGCGTCTTCCAGCACACAAGTGGTTGTGAAGCCATGGTCCTCCAGCGAGAACAGAAAAGAAGCCCTCTTACCTGACTCTGCTGGTTAGATAGGCCACTTAATTGACAGTTAGATCAAGTTATTTAAGTCAGTTACATCAAAGAATTAGTTTAGTTAGTTAAGTTAGTTAATCTGTATATAAATAATATATTTGTACAAGTCCATGGAACTACTAGCCTAGAGATCAAGGTCCATAACCTGGTCCAAATCACCTATCTAACCTTATCTGGATCTACTTACCACCTCTTCCCCTCGCCCTTCGCCATCCTCCCACCTCCCTTGAGACACCGCATCATTGCACGGTAGAGACCTGATGTTCCTGAATGTGTAACTTCTTACCATGTGTTCCTACTGTCTGGTCTACCTTCCCTGAGAGGGTCTTCTCAACACCCCCACCCCCCAGTTTTATCATTTAAGGACAAGCTCCAGCTCAAATGTCGTTACACATTTTTCTGTAGCTTATATGACAATATTTGAATGCCCAGTTAATTGGTAGAATGAACTGTTCACTCATTTTTATTCCTACAGCATTTCTTTAATTCTAGCATGCACATTTTTCACCTCTGAAATTAAGTTACATTCTATAATTCATGGGATCTTAGAATTCTTTTCTGGTACATACTATACAAAACTTGGGTTCTGTGATTGCCCTCCTTCTGTAACTTGTGCTGTTTTTGAGGCTGTGTATCTAACTCCTCTTCCAGCACAGTGTCTGGCAGTTTATGCTTGAATGTTGTTGAATGAAATTGAAATACATCGTTTGACTTTTACTGTATGCAAAGGTATGATTTCTGAAATACATAAAAAATAGTAGCAGTAATGACTAGCATTTATTGAAAGCTTATTATATGCTGGGCACTGGTGTATGTTCTTTATGCAGAGTAACTCAATCCTCACAACAATCCATTATAGCCATTTTATTGGTGAAGAAACTAAGGCACACTTCAACCAAGGTCTTATACTGAGAGCATGGCAGGGTCAGGATACCAGTTCTGGCAGTGTGGCACAAAGTTCTTGGCTCTTGAACACTTTTCTAAACTAAAATATTTTTGATTATTTATTTAAACCAGATACTGTGCTGTATGCTTTGTTGCATTTCTCATTTAATCCTTCTCATAGACCAATGAAGATTTATAATGTAATAGGATAGTATACTCCAGTAGTCATCTCTAGACATAGTTCTAGTCATTATTCTGACACTATAAAGAAATAAACCAGAGAAAGTAATTTCCTACGCTGAAGGAATGTACATGCTAGAGTAGAGTATGAGCTTTCTAGATATTTTTGATCTTTTGAAGAATTTTAATTCAGTTGTTGACCCTAAGGAAGCAAGCTAACATTGGGAAACTTTCATACTTAAGGTAGGTGGACATCATTCCACTTACAAATGAGGAAACAAATTAAAAAAAAATTAAATGATTTACCCAACTTATTGGACAAAAAGGACAGCCATAATTGAACTTCAGTTTTGTATTTCTGCCTCCATGAGTGGCTTCTAAACAGATTGCTCTGTGGTATAATTTTATTGGGGGTTTTAGGAAGTCTTCTTTTCCCACCATTCATATATTCCACCAATTAATTATCTTGAAACCCAATCATTATCTATCTCTTGCTTTCTTATGTAGTTTAATTGTATTAAACAATTGTAGTTAGCCAGAATTTCAAAACCACGTATTTTAATAGGTTATATTTAAGATTTAGCCACATACTTCTCTGACATTCATTCCATGGATTTTTAAAATCTGGTATATTAGAAAAAGAAAGTAGAACTATTGTTTTTAATTATTTAATGTAAAAAGGTGAAAAAATTTTTAATAGAGAAATTATACATTTACAGAAAAATCAGGCAAAATACAGAGTTCTCATTACCATCTTATTAACACCTTGCATCAGTGCGGTATATTTGCTACAATTATGAAAGAATATTTTTATAATTGCACATTAACTATAGTCCTATGATTTTTTTGTGTGTTTTAATTTTATTCTAGTAACAAGGTTTTAAAATCAATTTTATGAATTAGTCTGTTAATGTTAGCTATGTCTCTATCCTTGGTTATTTAGAATAATTAACATAGTACTGTCTATATAATATTTTTAGTGTGTTTTAAATTCTAGCCCATTTCATAATATATATAAATGAGACAGCATTTGGAAACTTGGGAAATTTTGATGTTTCGTAGTTGACTTGTAAGAGATTGCGGCTTTGCTCTAAGCGGCACATAAACATCTGACTTAGGTGTAAATATCTGGTTTCAGGGATTTCTGGGAGACTAAGACTGCTGATCTGAAAGTTGAAATAGGTATACTTTTATGACAGCCAGTGTTTCCGCAAAAGGAGAGTAGATTTGATTTAATCTGTCTGAAAAATGTTGTGTAGTAAATAAGAACAAAAAACAAGACTGAAGACCTGTATGGCTTAGTAGTGGTTTCATTCAGTTCAGTAAATATTATGTGCTCAGCCAGTGCTATATGCTGGTTTCTAGATGGCATTAATGTGGCATATTTAAGGACTCTCATAAGATGAAAGTTGATATTATTGGCAAGTGTCAATTTTGGGCTAGTCATATAGCAGTAAGACCATTATAAAGTATTTGCTTGATATGCCTTTTTAAGTGCTAACTTACTGAATAAGACACCAATGTCAAGTATTTTTGCCCATCTTCTGCCAGTTCCTGTTCATTAGGTCAATCTTTGAAAAACAAATACAAGTTATATTTTTTATTGCACAGGTAACAAAGATTTAATATAAGGAAAAAATTGGAAAATGCAGAAAAGCATAAAGAAAAATAATGCTGTTACCCCACCATCCGTTGTTAAGATTTTGGCTGCATATTTTCTGACTGCACTTAAAGTCTTTGAATATTGCCAAACAATTCTCCAGCGCAGTTTTAACTATTTGTCTTCCCACAAACTGCATATGATAGTGCCTGTTAGAATATGGCATTTTTATTGCTCTTTGTGGTGCTCTGCTATTATTGTCTTTTACCTCTTCACATTTATTATATGTTGTTATGTAGTTTTTATGTAATTACATTTTGAAGTATAAATTCCTTTAGATTATTCAAGTGTTTCTGCAAAAGGAGAGTAGATTTGATTTAATCTGTCTGAAAAATGTTGTATAGTAGGTAAGTGCCAATTTGGGCATAATGCCATACTGGAGGATACTTTTGAGATTATTTCCATAAAGTAACAAATGAAGGGTATATTAATGATTAACAACCAGAGCATATTCAGATAGGTTGATCACCAGCTAGTGGAGTCAAGCTACAGTTTCCAGAAGGAGCTATGTTTTCAAGCCAGAATTTCAAGAGGCTATAGGACTGAGTGGAGGTGTTTTTTTTTTTTTTTTTTACAGAACTTGGAATAAGATTTACATGAATTTATGTCCTGGATGGCAAAGGGACAGCATATCTGCAAGAAAAAAAGAAGCTGATGAGATGTGGGGTCAAATTAAATTTTAAGTCGGGATGGATGAGATAAGAAGCCAGAATCATTGTTGTAAAGAAGATGGGAGAGACCAAATATGAATTATATTTGAGGGAAGGTGACTTACTAGGCAGGGAGTCTTTTAAGGTGTCTGTGAAATGATTGACAAACTGTTTTTTCCTTCCTACCCCTTGTTCAGTTAAGACTTTGGATTCTTTCGCAAGGCAGGGTCTTTTTTCTGTATCCTAAAACCCCAGTCATGAGTATTTTACCAATAATTGGTGTTCAGTAACATTAATTTACTAATTGCATAAATGAAAGAATATCTGCAGATTACTGGGGGGTGTATTTCAGCAGAATAATCCTGTGAAGGGACACAACTTCCCATGGCTAAAGACTAGAAAGGCTGTCACATTATGTGGCAAAATTGAAGTGGGAGGATAGCCAGGGGACAAGCTGGGCTGAGGGATGCCAGAGCCCTCGACTCTTTCCACAGTGTTTAGACAGACAGGAAGAGACTGCACACTGGTTTTCTTTACATTCAGTCTTAGCTCCTATACCTTAATGTTTTTTTTTTAAATTCGAATATTTATTGAAGAACTAGAGAAATACAAGGTGATTAAAACATGTTCTAAGAGGTGAGTCAAATGAACACTAGCAAGCAGAATGCCTAAGTTAAAAAAAATGCTGCTTGTTCATTGAATCACAGCAGTCAAAAGAAAAGTGCTTTAGGAAATCAAGAGATTGCTTCAGCCTGGAAGGGGGCATGGATGGGAGGCAAATCAAGGAAGGGGATTGAGATTAAAATAGAAAAATTCAGTTTGGATTGGTGATGACACTCAGTATGGACTATATTTGTCTCCTTTTCCTCTCCCTGTCATTGGACTTAATTTACCAGTAGTGCCCAGAACTATTCTGCAGTGAATTTTTTTTATACTTGCTTGAATTTTTGCTTTAATGTTTTCTACAGAACTAGGCCGTTTTGGTGTTTTAGGAGTTTTTTCCTTGGTTTTTGAAGAATTCTTGACTTTTTGATTTTGGTGTTTGATGGTTTTGGGTCTTTTCCATTCTAGTTTGATTTCTGTACATTTTTCACTGGAGTATCTCATATAGATATCTTCACTGGAGCTTTTTCTTCTGTTTCCTTATCAACTTCTTCACCTTCATTTTCGTCATCATCATCTTCATCAGCAGCAAGTTTTCCTTTTTTCTGTGGAACTTCACTACCACTTCCAGCAGCAGATTGCTTCCCAGATATACTTAAAATTTTGACATTCTCCTCTTCATCTTCTGACTCTGCCTCTTCCTCCACAGTTATAAATGCTGTCCACTAATATGCACACGCCCTGAACTTCACGTGTAAGACCACAGGTAGTGTTATTTCAAAGCCTCCAAGGGGAACCTTGGAGAAATGGCCGTCCATTTTCAAAGCTGCCGGTGTTACTTTAATTGGACTGCCTTCATAATTCATTCACTGCTTCAACAATGTGCAATTCATCCTTTGCACCAGCCCCTAAACTGACCACTCTTAAAGATAACTGGTGTTCATTTTCGTACCACCGTAAGTGATAATCTTTGTTGGCCTTTAGTTCACAATCAGAAAGATAGTTCTGGGGCCTCAGCTCATGTCCATGTCCATTGAATCTTCCATGGGGTGGTGGCGTGCACTTAGGTGGGAGAGAAGACGGATGGAGATAGACAACCTCTGTTGCAGAGAACAGTCATGCAAGATGGAATCACACCAGGGATACCTTAATGTTTTAGTAGCTGGCACAGTTTAGTTATTTCCTAAGAAAAGAGCTTAAAAGCAGTGTGAGCACTTCCTTCCATAGAAATTAGGAGTATCATTTTAGTGTCCCCCCTTTTTTTGTCTGCCAAACCAAAAGTCTCATTTTTTTTTTCCAGTTTATTTAGATCTTTAACCAAGTGAAGTAAGTATTGCTGGCCAGTATTTTGAAAACTTTAAAAGTGATGACTTTGCACTCGATCTTGTGTAGCAAATTGTTGAGTTATAAAATCTAAATCAGTTTTAGTTATCAAGTTGCGCCAAAGTTGTATAATGTGTTTGGTTATGTAACAGTTTCACACAAGTCTTTTTCTTCCTTTACATGGTATCTTTAAGTGTAGGGATTCTACCTTGAAACTATGTATTTTTGTAGTTCTTACAATGCCTATAAATTGTGCACAGCTTGCAGTGATAATGTGTTTATTGGTTTGCTTTATGCTTTAATCCTTAAAACTAAGTATGTAAACAACACTTTAAATGATGAAATTCTTAGACATGCAAATCTCCTTTTGTCAGCCTACATTTCTTTTTTTTTTTCTATTTTAACATTTGTTCCCCCTGTTATTTATTTTTATTCCATATGTGCTACTCGTCTGTTGACAAGGTAGATAAAAGGAGCATCAGACACAAGGTTTTCACAATCACACAGTCACATTGTGAAAGCTATATCATTATACAATCACCATCAAGAAACATGGCTACCGGAACACAGCTCTACATTTTCAGGCAGTTCCCTCCAGCCTCTCCATTACATCTTGGATAACAAGGTGATATCAACTTAATGCATAAGAATAACCTCCAGGATAACCTCTCAACTCTGTTTGGAATCTCTCAGCCATTGACACTATGTCTCATTTCACTCTTTCCCCTTTTGGTCGAGAAGGTTTTCTCAATCCCTTGATGCTGGGTCTCAGCTCATTCTAGAGTTTTTCTCAATCCCTTGATGCTGAATCTCAGCTCATTCTGGGATTTCTGTCCCACGCTGCCAGGAAGACCCACACTCCTGGTAGTCATGTCCCACGTAGACAGGGGGAGGGTGGTGAGTCTGCTTGCTGTGTTGGCTGGAGAGAGAGGCCACATCTGAGCAACAGAAGAGGTTCTCTTGGGGGTGACTCTTAGGCTTAATTTTAAGTAGGCTTGACCAATCCCCTGTGGGGTTAAGTTTCATCTGAACAAACCCCAAGACTGGGGGCTCAGCCTATAGCTTTGGTTGTCCACACTGCTTGTGAGAATATCAAGAATTCAACTTGGGGAAGTTGAGTTTTCCCCCGTTCTCACCATTCCCTGAAGGGGACTTTGCAAATACTTTTCCACTCACTGATCAAATCACTCTGGGATTCATCAGGGCATCACCTGGACAAACCAACA
>PVIY010042178.1:0-21129 GCA_004026745.1 Myrmecophaga tridactyla
TTTTTTTCTCTATTATCGTTTTATTTCTTTTTCTGATGTCTTTTTATTTCTTTTTCTAAATTGATGCAAATGTTCTAAGAAATGATGAATATGCAACTATGTGATAATATTAAGAATTACTGATTGTATATGTAGAATGGAATGATATCTTAATGTTCTTTTGTTAAGTTTTTTAATTAATAAAAAAGTTTATAAAAAAGTATATGGTTGTGGAGTGATGAAACAATTCGTGATTAGAAACACAATGAAATAAATTATGTACGTGCATCTTGTTTGAAATAACCAGCTTTAAAAGAAATTTTTTGGAACAAATGGGGAGATTCTGAATATCAATGTGTAGTAATTGCTCTTGAAAAATTATGTGAGTTCTGCTAAATGTGATAATGGAATTGTGTTTACATAACAAAAATGTGCTTATTTTTTAGAGACCAGTGTTGAAGTATTTAGGGGTTGTGGTAGTTAGGTTCAGGTGTCAACCTGGCTAAGTGATCATGCCCCACAGTTCTGGTGCTGTGGGCTTGAATCATTAGCATGTGAAATTCATCTATGGCTGATTACATCTGCAGTTGGCTAAGGGGAGTACCTTCTGCAATGAGTGATGTTTAATTTAATTAGCTGGAGGATTAAAGGAAAGAGGTCATTGCAGCCCAGCCCAAGCAGCTCAGCATACTTCATCTCAGCATTCGCAGCTCAGCCCAGATGTTTGGAGGTGCAGAAAGTAATTGCCCTGGAGAAAGCCACCGGAACCCAGAAGACAGGGGAGAAGGTCAACAGATGTCTTCCTGCGACTTCCCATGTAATAAGAGAACCTCAGATGAAAGTTAGCTGCCTTTTCTCTGAAGAGCTTGAAATTTTTAACTAAATAAATCCCCTTATTAAAAGCCAATCCATCTCTGTTGCATTCTGGCAGTTCTGGCAGACTAAAACAGGGGTGAACTATCATGATGCCTGTAACTTATTTTAAATTCAGAAAAAAGAAAATGAGAGCATGATAGAGAGAAGATAAAGAATATATGGAAAATTTCATAAGTTGTTCAGATTTTGGGTGTTCATTTCAGGAGAGAGGGGAACCATGGATAAACAACCTCACTGCACTAAAGAGCAAAGTGTTTCTGGAGTTCTGAATTGGAAACATGGGTTACCCTAGGTGATGTTCTCTAGAGGACCACACTTTCTAGGTATAAGAAGGTGGGCAGCACAACCTGAGTGTTGGTCGTCATAATTATGTAAGTCTAACAAAGGTGCTACATATAAAAAGTAGCCAAAAAGAAAGTTCAGAAAAGTGGAGAAAAAGTTTCAAGCCCAAACTGAAGTACAGGAAATCTGCACAGAAAATAGCTCTAAGTTATAACTGGCTCCCTAGTTACCCCCACATCCTCCCTTGGGGTTTAGCTTGCTTCATCACACTTAAAGATCAGGCTCTTGCATTTCTGGGGGACTAAACAGAGGGGATAAGCACTGTTTTCATCTGAGGCACCCAGTAGTACATTTTCCTTTTGCTAATCAATGCACCAGAAAGCAAGTCACTAAGTTGTGTCTCTTCTAGATCATTATGAAGTTCATTTCCACCCTTGTTCTTCTCCATGAATAGAAACACTGTACTATGGCTAGAAATAAGTTCAGAGGAAAAAGGAACCACACAGTTGCTAATAAAACTCTGGCAAGATAAATTATGGCTTCCCCTACCCAAAATATCTGATAACATCTGGATTCTACTTCATGTATACCAATAATTGTAGCCTTGCTATAAGACACAAATCACTTTACTATTTTCTTCTGGCTTAAAATCTTACCTGGAAATCTTGAAAACAAGTGGTTTTCTCTAATGGGTCCTTGATTTGAAAGGAACTCTAAAGCATTCAATAAGTCATTCTGCATAGACTTGGTTTGTCCCTGTCTTCTCCACTACCTGCATCTCTCTCTCTTCCTTGGGAAGCTTTCCCCTGTCCAAAGGGTGTCTTGGAAGAGGAACAACTCTTGTCTTTATCCCCTCCTTCCTATTCTGCAAGAGGAGACAATGCTATCTGATTGCAGGCATTGGGCCACATTACAGTGAAAGGGTCACTGAGGGTTAAAAAGTCACACACATGATTGTAATTTTCTCTCTGGTGCTGTTCTCTCTACTTTATTGATGCTGAAATAGTCAAACTTAGCAGCCAAGACTTTTTTCCCCATGGAGGAAGATGTGTTCTCTTGCTCTTTCCCTCTCTCACACTCTTCTTTTCTCTCTTTTGTTTCCTCCTTCGTGGTGCTTTCAGTGTTGAGGACATTTCTCCCACATGAGATAAAGTCCAGCCAGCTAGTTCTCAAATATTCTCCCAAATGCTCTTGGTTGCTCTCCTATCATTGCACCTATTGGAGGGGACTAAAATTGCAAGATTCAGGCTTGAGTTTATGTTCTAGTTTTTTAGCTGCCAGAATGCAACATACCAGAAATGGAATGGCTTTTTAAAAAGGGGAATTTAATAAGTTAGAAGTTTATAGTTCTAAGGCTGAGAAAATGTCCCAATTAAAACAAGTCTATAGAAATAGACTTGGGAACCAGGGAAAGATACCTTGGTTCAAGAAGGCTGATGAAGTTCAGGATTTCTCTCTCAAGTGAGAAGGCACATGGCAAACACCATCAGGGTTTCTCTCTTATCTGGAAAGGCACATGGTGAACATGGCATCATCTGCTAGCTTTCTCTCCTGGCTTCCTGTTTCATGAAGTCCACCGCTGGCTGGTGGACTCTCTGCTTTTTGTGGCTATGTTGTTCTACTCTGCTCTCTCCAAATCTCCTGGCTTTCTCTCTTGTTGTTCTCTTTTTCCAAAGTGTTTCTTCTTTTAAAGGATTCCAGTAAAACCAATCAAGACCCACCTGGAATGGGTGGAGACACATCTCCATCTAATCAGGTTTAAACCCACACTGATTGAGTCACATCTCCATGGAGATAAGCTAACTAAAGATTCAAATACAGTACTGAATAGGGATTGAAGAAGTGGTTGCCTTTACAAAATGGGATTTGGATTACAACATGGCTTTTCTAGGGTACATATATCCTTTCAAACTGGCACATTCCATCTTCTGGACCCTAAAGAAGACATGTTTTCCTCATATACAAAATACATTCATTCCATAACAATATCAGAGAACCTTAAACCATTTCAGTAACTGTTCTAGTTTGCTAGCTGCTAGAATGCAACATACCAGAAATGGAATGGCTTTTAAAAACGGGAATTTAATGAGTTGCTAGTTTACAGTTCTAAGGCCAAGAAAATGTCCCAATTAAAACAAGTCCATAGAAATGTCCAATCAAAGGCATCCAGGGACAGATACCTTGGTTCAAGAAGGCTGATGAAGTTCAGGGTTTCTCTCTCAAGTGGAAAGGCACATGGAGAACACAGTCAGAGTTTCTCTCTCATCTGGAAAGGCACATAGTGAACATGGTCAGGGTTCCTCTCTCATCTGGAAGTGCACATGGCGAATACAGCATCATTTGCTAGCTTCTTCTCCTGGCTTCCTGTTTCATGAAGTTCCCCGGGAGGCAATTTCCTTTTCATCTCCAAAGGTCACTGGCTGGTAAACTCTCTGCTTCTTGTGGCTATGTTCTCTACTCTCTCAGAAATCTCTCCTTCTCCAAAATGTTTCCTCTTTTATAGGACTCCAGAAATTAATCAAGACCCACCCGAATGGGTGGAGACACGTCTCTACCTAATTCATCTTAACAACCACTCTTGATCACTCAAGATCACATCAAGATCACATCTCCAAGGAGATAATCTAATTACAGTTTCAAACATACAGTACTGAACAGGAATTAGAAGAAATGGTTACCTTTACAAAATGGGATTAGGATTAAAACATGACTTTTCTAGGGTATATACATCCTCTCAAACCAGCACAGTAACACTACAAATATAATACAAGGTTAAAACCAGTACAAAGTCAGTTACATGTGCGGTCTGTCCTAAGGCAAAATTCTCCTCAGGCTCTGGACCTGTAAATCTCAAACAAGTTATTTGCTGCCAATATACAAAGGAGGAACAGTCATAGGATACATATACCCATTTCCATAGGGAGAAAGGAACACAGGGGTCATTGGACCCATGCAGTTTCGAAAACCTGCAGGGCAAAGTCCATTAGATTTCAAAGTTTGAGAGTCATTCATTTTCAAGGCTTTTGAAAGTGGCAGTCCCACCCTTTCCAAAGGCCTATACAGAGGCCCGCCTCTCTCCAAACGCAACCTTGGGGGACACTGGGGAGACTACCTTTTTCTTGGCTCCATCCTTTCCAAGCATTGGGGCCGCACTGGGGCTCTCCAGGGCACACGCTCAACCCCACCACGTGGTGGCAGCCAGGCTTTCCCCAAACCTCAAAGAATATGCTTCACACCCTCCAAAGCCTGAGGTGGCATGACTCGTCCACTGCAACAAGGTGGAAGGCCCACCCTCTGCCTTTGGGGCAAACTCACCCTCTCAACATGCTTCAGTGGGTTCCCTCTCCTGGCCCGAGGCTTCTTGACTTCAGACCCCAGCCTCCTTGGCTTTGCCTCTGAAGTTACTTTTCCTCCAATGTGTCCCTTCTCTGTCCCTCTTAGTCCCAACTGGCAGTGGTTCTCTTTATACAGATCCTGTAACACTCTCTTTGGCTTTCTATGTAGTAGCCTCAGATCATGCCCATCAGTCATAAGTTTCCACAAATCTTTCTTGGATAACTCCATGTCCATTCCTGGATTTCTCTGAATTGGCTGACTGTCAGGTTCCACATTTGGCCAAGTCCTTACATGGGGCACCACTCTTTGGGGCCTCCCCTCCTGGAAGCCCAGAATTTTCCAGAACATCAATTTCTGGTTTCTTTGTACCCAAGAGTTCAGTTCTCAGCTTATCTCTTTCCTGTTGTATTTCACTATAAGCTGTAAGGAGAAACCAGGTTGCACTTTCCACATTTAATTTGGGAATCTCTTCTGCAATATCCAAGTTCATGACTTTTAAAATCTGCCTTCCAGCCAAAGCCACTAGTCAATTCTGCCAGACTATCTGCCATTTTAAAACAAGGCTCACCTTCCTTTCAGACTTTAATAACATGTACCTTATTTCTGTCTAAGGCTTTATCAGAAGAGTCTTTAGAGTCTGCATTTCTACCAACAGTCTCTTCAAAGTATTCTAAACCTTCTCTATCAAGCTCCTCACAATTCCTCCAAAATCTTCCCCTTATCCATTTAAAAAACCATTTCAACATGCTTGGTCTTTGCAAACTGCTGCAGCACCCCACTCCTGGTACCAAAATCTGTTCTACTTTGCAAGCTGCCAGAATACAATATACCAGAAATGGAATGGCTTTTAAAAAGGGGAATTTAATAAGTTCCAAGTTAACAGTTTTTAGGCCATGGAAATGTCCCAATTAAAGCAAATCTATAGAAATGTCTAATCTAAGGCATCTAGGGAAACATACCTTGATTCAAGAAGGCTGATGAAGTTCAGGGTTTCTCTCTCAAGTAGAAAGGCACATGGTGAACACAGGGTTTCTCTCTCATCTGGAAAGGCACATGGCAAACGTGGCGTCATCTGTTAGCTTTCTCTCCAGCTCCCTGGGAGGCGTTTTCCTTCTTCATCTCCAAGGATCGCTGGCTTGTGGACTCTCTGCTTTGTGTTTCTGCGGTGTTCTGAAGCTTTTTCCAAAATACTTCTTGTTTTATAGGATTTCAGTAAACTAATCAAGACACTTAGAATGGGTGGAGACACATCTCCATCTAATTAAGTTTAATACCCACAGTTGTTGAGTCACATCTCCATAGAGATAACCTAATCAAGTTTCCAACCTATAGTACTGAATAGGGATCAAGAGAAACAGTTGTTCCCACAAGACTGACTAGGATCAAAACATGGCTTTTCTAGGGTACATAAATCCTTCCAAATAGGTACACCTACTGAATAAATAATAGTCCATTATAGCAATGTACAAAGACGTATATATCTGCTAAATGAATATTACATATATTTAGAACTCTGAAACAGTTCAGAGGATGGAGGTAAAATTCAAACTTTGAGAGATGTGGAGAAAATAGAATAGGAAACATTTGAGCTAAATTTGAAGGCTCCTTCTGTCCCTGCCTCCCTTCCTTCTTCTTTCCTTTACTCTAATTTTCTTGCATCTTTTCTCTCTGCCTGTTCTAGTTTACTATCTGCCAGAATACAACACACCAGAGATGGATTGGCTTTCAATAAAAGGGGATTTATTTAGTTAATGTATAGTTCTTCAGAGGAAAGGCAGCTAACTTTCTACTGAGGTTCTTTCTCACATGGGAAGGCAGAGTGATCTCTGCTGGCTTTCTCTCCAGGCCTCTGGGTTCCAACAACTTTCCCAGGGGTGATTCCTTTCTGCATCTCCAGAGGCCTGGGCTGAGCTGTGAGTGTTGAGATGAGGTATGCTGAGCTGCTTGGGCTGTGCTATGTTGAGCTCTCTCACTTAAGCACCAGCTAATTAAATCAAACATCATTCATTGCAGCAGGCACGGCTCCTAGCCAACCGCAGATGTCAGCAACAGATGAGGTGCAACAGATGAGGTGCACTTGCCATTGGCTCATGTCCACAGTAATAGAACTAGGCACCTTAACCTAGCCAAGCTGACACCTGAACTTAACTACCACACTGCCCAAATTCTTTGAAAACAGTAATGGAACATAACATTGGTTAGTTATCATCACTTCTGAAACCTGGCTCTACATCAGAATCTCTCAATGAGCCTTTTAAAATAATTGATTCGTAAATTGCACCTCAGAACTATTGTATTATATTCTCAAAATGTGGGGCATGGACAAACATTAAAGATGATTTAGATGATTCTGATTTACAGCCAGATTTGGGAACCTCTGGGTATGATCATAACAATTATAACCATATGAGGACCAATCTCTATCTATGTTATTGCACCCCTGACTTTTATTTAGGTAGCTCACAAAAACAGGAGGTCATAGGCATGCCTGGGCAAGAAAGGTAGGTAGATCTATGCAACAAGTCCTCCATTAATGAAAAACATCTCAAAGTGCCTACAATACTGACAGGGTCAGTAGTGTCACCTGTGTTGATGAGTATAACTCATTATTTATAACAGTTTTATTTTTAAAATTTGAGAATCCTAAGAATCTCAAAAGATCCTTCTGCTCTGGGTGACCCTCAGAATCACTGTGAGCCATTTATCTACTATTCAGATTTAATAAATAAAACGGCTTGGTATGTTTATTAAATATTTTTATTTTTTTATTTATTTATTTTTTAATTTGCATATGGGCAGGAGGCACCAGGGATCGAACTCCAGACCTCCAGCACGGCAGGTCGGAGCTCTGCCTGCTGAGCCACAGCAGCCACCCTATTAAATATTTTTAAAAGAAATGAAACATTTTAGTTATCAGAGAAGGCTCTTGCACCCATCTCTTCCAATCTTTTGAAAATGGTGGGCATCCTTCCCACACATTTTTATATTTTTTCTATGCAATATATATGTTCTGTATACATAAAGGTACACAAATCATATACATATTTTCTGCAAATTGTTTTTTTAACATCATGTTTTTAAGATTTATCCATGTGATACTTTATAGCGCTAGTCCATTCATTAGCTATAAAGTCCATTCATTATCAGTATAGTATCCCATTGTGTGTGTATATACATATATATATGCAAGAATCTGTCCTTTGGATGAGTATTTGTTATTTCTAGTTTTTTGTTATTTCAAATAATGATGTAATTAATGTCCTTCTATAAGTTTCCTTGGGTACATCTGTGAAAGTTCTTCCAGGGACTATATCTAGAATAGGAATTGCTAAGGAATATGATATGCACATTCTCAACTTTAATAGATTTCTATAGTGGTTAGGTTCAGGTGTCAACTTGGCCAGGTGATGGTGCCTAGTTCTGTTGCTCAGGACTTGAATCTTTAGCATGTGAAACTCATCTATGCCTGGTTACATCTGCAGTCAGCTAAGGGGAGTGCCTTCTGCAATGAGTGATGTTTAATTTGATTAGACGGAGGCTTAAAAGAGAGAGGTAAGAAGAGAGCTCAACGCAGCAAAGACCAAGCAGCTCACCATACCTCATCTCAGCACTCAGCCCAGGTGTTTGGAGATGCAGAAAGGAATCCGAGGAAGGCCATTGGAACCCAGAAGCCAGGAGAGAAGGCCAGCAGGTTGTGTGTGCCATCCCATGTAATAGAGAACCTCAGATGAAAGTCAGCCACCTTTCCTCTGAGGAACTGTACATTTTTAATTAAATAAATTCCCTTTTATTAAAAGCTGATTCATCTCTAGTGTGTTGCATTCTGGCAGCTTTGATAGATCAAAACAATTCCTCACCAGATTATTCTCCATAGTAGCTGAACCAATTTTTACCCTCACCAAAGATATATAATAGTTCCTCTTGTTCCAAATTATAATCAACTGTTGAGTTTAAAAAGATCAAACACATATCTGCACCTTATACTCATAGATTCTGAAAGAGTAGCTCTGGAGTGTGGTTTGAAATAGACCACAGGTAATACTGAAACACATATAGAGTTGAGAGCCTCTTCCCTGTATATGTATACAATCTTTGTGAGTTGGCACAGTGAGACCTCACCAATTCTTCGTTAGTAACATCATTTAGATCCTTGAGGAAAGGGTGGAGAAGTTCCACTGTCCACCATATTTTGCAGATGCATTGTGAATAAAACAGGGGTGTGTGATTTACTGTCCCCTAGTGGACTTACTTTAAAGTCCCCCCCCTTGCCACCTAGGCTGATGGTGGTTGGAGGGTTTGGGGAAGCTGTCTGTTGTCTCTTAATAGGCATATAGTGGGCGGGCCACAGTGGCTCAGCAGGTAAGAACGCTTGCCTGCTGTGCCCGAGGACCCGGGTTCGATTCCTGGTGCCTGCCCATGTAAAAAAAAAATAATAATAATAATAAATAGGCATATGGTTAGGTGCCAGTTGTCAGGGGCTTGCATACGTGCCATCACTTAGGGCAGGGTGCATGTCAGTGAAGTCTGCCAGCCTGCTGGGTGGTGTCACTGTGTGGAGCATTTGTGGCTTTTTCAAAGCCCTGAGGAATCTGAGAAGCAAGTGAGGGGAATGATGCATGAAAACAAAAGGCAATGGAAAGAGTGACCAGCCAGCAGGCTCTAGCAGGCTAGAACGCTCTGTCCTTGTTATTACTGCTTCATAAAAATGCCGCTGGCTTCCTGGCAGGGCCTGGAAGTTCTTGAGAAAACAAAGACAAGTGATGTGTACTCATGCTGGCAGTTCGGTTTCCTAGCTTCCCCACTTTCCAGTGGAAGCTGCAGGAGCATGGGGAGCCCTCTTCCCTTGGTGGGTTTAGGCCTGTCTTTTTCTCTCTCCTGGCTGCTTTCCTAAGAGTTTTCTCCTCCCACTCAGAGCAGTGCCATTCTGGTCTTAGAGGCGTAGCAGGGCTGGCCTGGGAGAGAAGTTGGGAGGTGCCCTAGACAAAGCTGTTCCCCAAAGAGTGATTTGAAAGTCAGTGTAGGGTAGGAAAAAAGGGTTTCAACCATAATTCCGTTCAAGGCATCTTTACTGCGGCTGTTTCATGCAAAGAAGGGGTGCTAATGCACCAGAAAGCCTTTGGGCTCCTCTCAAAGAGTATCCTCACTTGGGAAAGGCCTCCTCATAAGGAGGGCCTCCAATAAGGGTCTTCTAGTTTGGGGCAATGTGACAAGGATACTTTCATTCCTTTCCTTTTTTCTGAGCTAAAAATGTCAGGGTACACTCTACTCACACAGGAAGGCCTAGCTCAGTTTTCAGAAATGAGGTAGAAGGTCAGGAAAGGCAAGAGTTTCCATTTTAACTCATTATTGAATGGATATTTGGACTTGCATTTCCTTTTCTGCTCCTCTCTCTTTTTTTTTTTTGACATATAAAATATCTGGATGAAAAATAGGGAAATAGCATTTTCTTCATCTCTTAAAAAGTTGTTATGAGGATAGTGAATAAAAATAAATCTTTGTGCACATGGGCACAACCGTGGATACAAAAGGGCTAAGTTGAGGGTGTGGTCTGCTTGGCTACAGCTCAGATAAAGTTATTTCTCTTGTCCCATTTCACCTCTGCCTGATTATTTCCTAAAAGACCAGCTGGAATGTGACTTATTGGTGAAATGCTTATAGAGTTAATCATTCTTTTTTTTTTTACTGGTTCCACAGCATTTTGCTCTTATAGATGCATTCATCAGATTGTATGACAATTACTTACTTGTAATCATGCCATACTCTGTGTGTGTGTTTCCCCAGCTATGGAATGTATTTTTAATCTATGGTATCTATTTAACCTATGGTACTGTACTTTCTATAAAATAGCCCAATAAATTTTTATTGAATGAATCAATCTTCCTGAGGAAACACCAGTATTAAGCTTTCATATTTTCTTACGTATCTCCTGTCTTTTCCTTTTTGGCATGAACTGCAAGCAGCTTCACCTACACATGGAATGGAGGACACACTGAAACTAAATGTAATTTTTTTTCTGAGTAATTGTTCCAGCAGGAATGGTGTTCCAGATACATCATTCTGTTACAGGTACAGAAATTGTTTCTGGGAAATACTTCCGTTATTATTTCTGAAAGGCAAGTCAGTAGAAATTGTTATTTTCCATTTACAGATGGACAAATGGAAAGTTTCTTTTTCATTTACCAATTACTGAATGTTCACTCTGTTCAAAGTATGTGCTAGGATTTTTGTGGGATACAAAAGACGTACAAGACAAGGTTCATGTTCTCTAAAAGAATGTCATAATCTTGCTAGGATGAAAAGATACTTGTATGCAAAAGAAACTATAACTTGGGAGTATGTAATTTGAATCATATGAGTGGTTTAAAAGAAGTACCAAAGGGAAGACAGAAGGGAGACAAAAGAATTTATAGCCAAGACAATCAAGGATATCATCACGGACAATGTGGCATTTAAGGTGAGTGGATTTCGTGCTGTTTAATCTCCATATGATCCCTGTATTAGTTTTCTGTGGTTATAATAGGAAATTACCAAAACTGGGTGGGTTAAAACAAGAGAATTTTATTTTTTCACAGTGGTAGAGGCCAGAAGTCTGAAATCAAGGTGACAGCATAGGTATGCTCCCTTCAAAGGCTCTAGGAGATAATCCACTCTTTGCTTTCCAGCTTTAAGTGGCTCCAGGCCTTTTTTGGCTTATGTCCACATTGCTCCAATCTCTGACAATTACCCCCTCCTCTTTATTCTCAAAATTCTCTGTCTCTCTCTTATAAGATTACATGTGATTATATTTAGGGATTAGAGCTACCTAGATTTTCTAGGATAAGCTCCTCCTCTCAAAACCCTTAATTTAGTCATGTGTTCTGCCTTATAAGGTGATATTTATATGTTCTGGGGATTAGGACATAGACATACCTTTCAGTGCACTACAGCCCCCTGTCCCTCTCTGCTCTGCTGTGTGCTCCATAAGGACAGACTGCATCTTCTGGGCTCTGTTGCCCTCTTGCCTTCCAGCTGGGTTTGTCCAATGGGAGGTGTTTCAGTTTGTTAAAGCTGCCGGAATGCAATATACCAGAAATGGACTGGCTTTTACAATGGAGATTTATTAACTTAAAATTTACAGTTCTAAGGACATGAAAATGTCCCAATTAAGGTATCAACAGGATGATACCTGAATCTAAAGCCAGGCTGCTGGCATCTGGGAAACCACTGTCATATGGCAAGGCATGTGGTGACATCTACTGGTCCTTCTCTCCTGGGTTCTGGTTTCAATGGCTCTCTCAGCTCTTTCAGGGGCTTTTCTCCCTGTGTGAGCTTGCTCACCAGGTGTTTCTCTTTCTGAGCTCTCTGAGCTATTTTCTGTCCTTTATCCTCTCATAAGGACTCCAGTATAGGATTAAGACCCACCTTGAATTGGGTGGGTCACATCTCAATTGAAACAACCTAATCAAAAGGTTCCATCCACAAAAGGTGTGCACCCACAAGAATGGATTAAAAGTGCCTTGTCTGGGGTACATAACAGCTCCAAACTACCTCACTCCACCCTGTGGAACCCCCCAAACATATGTTCTTTCTGTATGCAAAATACATTCATTCTATCACAATACCACAAAAGCCTCAAGTCATTTCAGCAACAATATTAAATACAAAGTTTCACCTTGAATTGGGTGGGTCACATTCAATCGAAACAACCTAATCGAAAAGTCTGCATCCACAAGAATGTATTAAAAGAACATGGCTTTTTCTGGGGTTCAGAACAGCTCCAAACTACCACAGGAGGAATCAACAGATACCACAGGGCAAGAAAAAAAAAGTGGTTGAGATATTTCTTCTCCTTTTCTACCTGCAACATGTTTCTGGTAGTACCTATGTCTCTCAACAGTTCCAGCTCTTTCCAGACTTCAATACCATTATTTCTTTCCTTTGTCTCTTCAACCCTGAGTTTCCACTGTTACTAGTCCCTGGGTGCCTCAATATTCATGATAAATTCCCTTAACCCTACCTACGTTTCTGCAAACAGTGTCTTCATCAAATTATTCTCAAAATCTCAGCTAAGTGTGTTTCCTGCGAAGGTCTTGACTGATATAGAGTCCAAGAGGCAAACATTTAGTTTTCAGAATTAATTAAACAATGGCTGCTACCCGCTCTGTCCAGGGTGGGCTGAAACTGTAGCTCAAAACTGGGATCCAGCAATCCGATTTCATAAATCAAAAGCTGTGATCATTGCTCAGCCTTGCCCACTAAGCTTAGAATACATTAGCTTCATTCACATTACTTCAATCTAAGCTTAAGTAATGACCAATGGGAAATGGAAGGTGATTCCGCACAAGATATGGCTGTAGCAACTGAGTTATCTTGTGGGCTCTTCAGCAGTACATACCTGTTGCTTTGTACTTTAAATTAGCTGCTATTATTTTCACTCAACTACCTTTTTTCTGTACTTCTGCTGCTCCTGCTATTAAGTGATCTCTATTCTTTTCTCAGCTTCTATTGCTATATGGTTTCTGCTGTCACCATGTCTTCAGCTTTCTTCCTTACTTCTGTGTATCTGTTTACCTTCTTCCCACTGCTAACTCCCTCTCAGTATTTCATATTTGACTCCCCAAAAGAATCTAATTGGTTTGGCTGTTCACCATCAAGTACAGGCTGTTTCTCACAAGCCATCTCATCAGCATACATGTTGCCTTAAGTTAGGTGTCCACTCCTGGCCTAAATGGCTTTGATTGGAATGGCAGAATAAGTTGATACATAATTAGGTGTCCTGTCTATCAGAAACAACTAGAAGGGGTTATGGATGTGGCAAACCTTCTGACATTTTCCAGGGAGATTATCAAAACAAACAAGTACTTCTGCTCTCCAGTTCAATAGAAACATGTGGTGGTCTCAGGAAAGCACAGCACATTTAGGGAAAAGCAGACAATCAGGATTAGGTTGTGGTTGTAATTCAAACTGAGAAACACAACAATTAATATGAAGCTGGAAATGTAGGTCAAGACCAGTTTGTGGAGGGCCTTGAATTCCAGCTCTCATTTTTTTCATATAGCCAGTTTTAGAAGGAATCTTGAACATTATTCTATGGTTGTGAGAAGATACTGAAAGTTTCTGAATAGGAGAGGCAAGATAAAATTAGTTTTTAGGACTATTTACTTGGTGGAAATGATATTCAGATAGTATCAGAAGTGGAAGAATGTGGAGGGACTTCTGGGGAAGATGGTGGAGTAGGGAGGTCTAGGACTCAGTCTTTCCTCCAAAACAGGCAGGAACTGCTCAAAATAACTATTCTGGGGTTCCAGAGGCCAGAAAAACTGTACATCACCCAGGGAACAGTGGGAAGAAGAGGCTGATAAACCACCGTGAAGTACTGTGACTAGCTCTCCCCACACAGCGGCTGTAGGTGCCCACCCCCCACTCTTATGGCAGACTGCCTTGGGGTCCTGTCCCTGGCTAGATGCTGCTGACAGTAAGGGACAAAAATCCTCTTCCCCAAGAATGGGGTATGGGGTGGGGGTGGGCAAGGCTGAGCAATGATCACAGCTTTTGATTTATGAATTCGGATTGCGGGATCCCAGTTCTGAGCTACAGTTTCAACCCACCCTGGACAAAGCAGGTAGCAGTCATTGTTTAAACCCCAACCAGAGAGGGATGGAAGTTGCAGAGATTTAAAGACACAGGACCTACTCAGGGCAGGCTGGGAAAGCACAGCTTCAGGGAGCCATCAAAGAGAATTTTGGTGTCTGTACAGATCCCCTCCCCAGGGCACTTTGGAGCTGGCCTCTGCCTACTTCATGGGTCCCTGGCCCTGTTTTGGCTGGGTAATAATGACTTGGGAAAGTCCTCTCAGGGGTTAGCCTTCCAGAATTTGCCCTACAGGCAAAAGTAGCTAGAGACAATGAAAAGAGTGTAAAAATCTGTAGAGGCTAAAGAAACCAAGCAGAACATACCAAATTCCCAAAGAAGGAATAGAGGAAAGGAAACTTTCTTCTGGGGTTGAAATAATTGCACAAAACATGCAATCTTAAAAATTGTACCACATATCCAGGACAAGAATCAGATGAAGATGAGTGGGAAAAATCTGATCAGTTGAACATGGGCTATTCTAAAGGTCTAGAATGAAGTGAATCAAGTGTCAAAGAAGAACTTTAACACAAAATGAATTAACAATAAATTCTCAGCAAAAGAGAGGAGCCGACCTTCAGAGCAAACTCTTTAAGATAATCAGATGGCTAGACATAAGCAAAAAATTACAAGCCATACTCAGAAACAGGAAAATATGGTCTAGTCAAGGGAACAAATTAAATCTTCAGGGAAGTCACAGAATTTGGAAATACTAATCAAAGATGTTCAAACAAATTTCCTAAATCAAATCGAGAAGATGAAGGAAAATATGGTTAAAGAGATAAAGGATATTAAGACACTGGGTCAGTATAAAGAAGAATTTGAAAACATGCAAAGACAAATAACAGAAATTATGGGAAAGAAAGGCACAATGGAAGAGATTAAAACACATTAAAAGCATACAACAGCAGATTTGGAAAGGCAGAAGAAAAAATCAGTGAACTAGAAGAGAAAAGACAATCAAAATCTTACAGAAAAAAGAAAAGAGAGAGAGAGAAGAATGGAAAAAAATTGAGCAGAGTCTCAGGGATTTGAATGATAGCGTGAAGCACACAAACATATGCATTATAGGTGTTCCTGAAGGACAAGAGAAGGGAAAAGGGGCAGAAAAAATAATTGAGGAAATAATGGCTGAAAATGTCTCAATTCTTATGAAAGACATACATGTCCAAGAAGTGCAATGTATTCCAAACAGAACAAATCCTAATAGATCTACTCCAAGATACATGTTAATCAGAATGTCAAATAAATCCTGAAAGCAGGAAGAGAAAAGCAATTCATCATATTCCAATTTCTCATCAGAAAGCATGGAGGCAAAAAGACAGTGGTATGATATGTCTAAGTTACTGAAGGAAAAATTTCCAGTCAAAAATTCTTTATCCAGCAAAACTGTCCTTCAAAAGTGAAGGAGTGTTTAAAATATTCACAGATAAACAGAAACTGAGAGAGTTCATCAACAAGAGATTGTGCAACAAGAAATACTAAAAGAAGTTCTTTAGGCTGAAGAGAAAAGACAGGAAAGAGAGGCCTGGAGTAGAGGGAAGAAATGAAGATATCAGTAAGGGTAACTAAAAGGATAAAAAAGACAAACAAAAAAGATATGACATATAAAAACTGAAGGGTAAAATGGCTGAAGTAAGTACCGCATTCACTGTAATAACATTGAATGTTAGTGGATTAAACTCCTGAATCAAAAGACATAGACTGGCAGAGTGGATAAAATGTATGACCAAGTATATTATGTTTAGAAAAGACTCATCTTAGACCCAAAGACAACAATAGGTTAAAAGTGAAAGGTTGGAAACAGATCCCATGCAAAAAAGAACTGGGGTAGCTACTAGTATCAGAAAAAAATGACTTTAAATGCAAAACTGTTATAAAAGACAAAAGATACTATATATTAATAAAAGGTATAATCCACCAAGAAGAAATAACAGTCATAAATATTTATGCACCTAATCATGGTGCCCCAAAATACATGAGGTGAATACTGGGAAAACTGAAGGGAGAAATAGACACTCTACAATAATATTGTAGACTTCAATATACCACTCTCATCAATAGGTAGAACATCTAGAAAGGATCCATATGGAAATAGAGAACTTCAATAATATATAAATGAGTAAGACCTAACAGACATATACAGAACACTGTACCCAAAAACAGCAGGATATACATCCTTCTCAAGTGTGCACAGATCATTTTCTAGGCTAGACCACACTTTGGGTCAAAAAACAAGGTGAAGTCAATAAATTGAAAAAGATTGAAAATATACAAAGCACGTTCTCTGACCATAATGAAATGAAGCTGGAAATCAATAACAGGTAGAGAACTGGAAAATTCACAAATATATGGAGGTAAATATCTCAAGATGAATGAAAATGAGAACAAAACATATAAAAACTTATGGGATACAGCGAAGGCAGTGCTGAGAAGGAAATTTATTGGCCTAAATGCATATATTACAAAAGAAAAAAAGAGCTAAAAATCAAAGACCCCATCATACCTGGAGAAACTAGGAAGAAAAAAAAAAAAACAAAAAACAGCAAACTAATTCCAAAGCAAGAAGAAGGAGAGATATAACAAAGATTAGAGCAGAAATTAATGAAATTGAGAATAAAAAAATGAGAGACTAAACAAAACCAAAAGTTGGTTCTTAGAGAAGATCAATAAAATTGACAAACCCTTAGCTAGACTGACGAAGAAAGAGAGATGGTACAAATAAATAAAATCATAAATGAGAGGGATAATATTACCATTGACCCCACTGAAATAAAAAGGATTGTAAGAGGGTACTATGAACAACTGTACACCAACAAATTACACAACTTAGATAAAATGGACAAATTCCTAGAAACACATGAAAATCTACACTGACTCCTGAAGAAATAGAAGACCTCAACAGAACAAGTGCAAATAATGAGACTGATCAGTCATCAAAAACCTTCCAACAAAGAAAAGCCCAGGACCAGATGGCCTCGCAGGTGAATTCTACCAATCATTCCAAGAAGAATTAATACCAACTACGCTCAAACTCTTTAAAAAAATTCAACAAGAGGGAACACTATCTAACCAATTCTATGAGGTCCAAACACCTAATATCAGCACTTGATAAAGATGCTACAAGAAAAGAAAATTACAGACCAATGTTTCTAATGAATATAGTTGCAAAAATCCTCAACAAAATATTTGAAGATCAAATCCAACAGCACATTGAAACAATTGTACACAATGACCAAGTGGGTTTTAGCCTAAGTATGCAATGGGGTTAAACACAAGAAAATCAATTAATATAACACATTAACAAATCAAAGAGTAAAAACCACATGATCATCTTGATTGATGCAGAAAAGGCATTTGACAAAATTCAGTATTCTCTCTTGATAAAATCACTTTGAAAAATAGGGATAGAAGGAAACTTCCTCAACATGATCAAGGGCATAAATGAAAAACCCACAGCCTACATCAAAATCAGTGATGAAAGACTGAAAGCTTTCCCTCTGAGATCTGGAATAAGACAAGAATGCCCACTGTCAGCACTGTTATTCAACATTATGACAGAAGTTCTAGCCAGAGCAGTTAGGCAAGAGAATGAAACAAAAGGCATCCAAATTGGAAAGGAATAAGTAAAAGATTCACTATTTGTAGATGACATTATCCTATATATAGAAAGTCCTGAAAAATCCCCAACAAAAATACTAAAGCTACTAAATGAGGTTAGGAAAGTGATGGGATAAAAGGTCAACACACAAAAATTAGCAGTGTTTCTACACAACTAGTAATGAGCAATATGAAGAGGAAATCAAGAAAAAAATTCCTTGTACAATAGTAACTAAAAAAATCAAATATCCAGGAATAAATTTAACAAAGGATGGAAAGGACTTGTACAAACAACAACAACAACAAAAGAAAACAAAATATTGCTAAAAGAAATCAAGTAAAACCTAAATAAATGGAAGGACATTTGTGCTTTCAAGTTGGAAGACAAAATATTGTTAAGATATAAATTCTAGCCAAATTGATGTACAGATTCAACACGACCCCAATCAAAATTCTGAACAGCTTACTTTGCAGAAATGGAAAAGCCAATCATCAAATTTATTTGGAAGGGCAGAGGGCCTAGAATAGCCAAAAACCTCTTGGAAAAAACAAAGGTGGAGAACTCACGCTTTCTGAGTTTAAAGCATATTACAAAGCTACAGTGGTTAAAATAGCATGGTACTGACATAGGGACAGATATAGCAACCACGGAACTGAATTAGGAATTCAGAAATAGGTCCTCACATCTATGGTCAATTGATATTTGACAAAATTTCCAAATCCACTTAACTGGGAAAGAACAGTCTCTTCAACAAATGGTTGTTTGAGGACTGGATATCCATATGCAAAAGAATGAAAGATGAACCCTATCTCACTCCATATACATAAATTAACTTAAAATGGATCAAAGACCTAAATATATGAAGCAAGACAATAAAACTCCTAGAAGAAAATGTAGGGAAGCATCTTCAAGATCTTGTTTCTTGACTTCACACTGAAAGCACAAGCAATGAAAGAAAAAAAAATAGGTAAGTGGGACTTCCTCAAATTTAAAAACTTTTGTGCACCAAAGGTATTTGTCAAGAAAGTGAAGTGGTAACCTACTTAATGGGAGGCAATATTTGGAAACCATGTATCTGATAAGGGTTTAATATTCAGAATTTATAAAGAAATCCTACAACTCAACAAAAAAAAGACAAACAACCCAGTTACAAAATCAGCAAAAGAGTTGAACAGACATTTCTCTAAAGAGGAAATGCAAATGGCTAAAAAGCACATGAATAGATCCTCAACATCACTAGCTATTGGGAAATGCAAATCAGAACCATGAGATATTTCATACCTACTAGAATGACTACAACAATTAACTATTTAAAAAAAAACTAGAAAACTACAAGTGTTGGAGAAGATGTGGAGAAAGAGGAACACTCATTCATTGCTGGTAGGAACATAAAATGGTACAGTTGCTGTGTAAGACAGTTTGGCAGTTCTGTTTTAAGGAAGCTTGGAATTACCATATGAGCCTGTAATCCCATTACTAGGTATATATCCAGAAGAACTGAAAGTAGGGACTTGAACAGATATTTGCACACTGATATACATAGTGGCATTATTCACAATTGCACAATTGCCCAAAGATGGAAGCGACCCAAGTATCCATTAACTGAAAAATGGCAAAACAAAATGTAGTATATACATGATATAATATTATTCAGCCATAAATAGGAATGAATTCCTGATGCTTGTGACAACATGGACAAACCTTGAGGTCATTATGTTGAGTGAAATAAGCCAGACACAAAAGGACAAATATTGTATGAGTTTACTGTTCTGAACTACTTATATTAAGAAAACTCAGAGAGTTAGTATCTAGATTATAGGTTACCAGGAGAAAGACTGAGGTTAAAGAATGAGGAGTTGATGATTAATTTGTATAGATTTTCTATTTAGGTGGTGATGGTAGAGTATTATCATGCATATAGTCAACAGAGCTGAACAATATGGGTGAATGTAGTGAAAAAAGGAATCTTTATATTGGAAAAGTCCCTTGAGAGATGGGAGAAGAAATATGAAACTATTAAACTTTACCACTGTGGGAACCCCTGATACTATGTCAAACATTAGGGATTCCCAAGTCAATAGATCGAGCCCTTATTTATTTATTTTTTTTTAACTTTTTTTTAATTGTATAGTATAACATATATACAAAGTAGAGAAATAAAAAAGATACAGTTTTCAAAGCACTCTTCAAAAAGTGGTTACAGAATAGGTCCCAGAGTTTGTCATGGGCTACCATATGATCCTCTCATATTTTTCCTTCTAGCTGCTCCAGAATATAGGAGGATAGAGGGCTTAAATATTTTTTTATCTTCACAATTGAATTTTTTTCCTTTTTTTTTGTGAACAATAACATATATATAAAAAAGCTATAAACTTCAAAGCACACCACCACAATTAGTTGTAGAACATATTTCAGACGTTGATATGGGTTACAATTTCACAATTTAGGTTTTTACTTCTGACTGCTCTAAAATACTGGAGATTAAAAGTGATATCAATTTAATGATTCAGCATTCATATTCATTTGTTAAGTTCTATCTTCTATGTATAATTCCACCATCACCTTTGATCTTTCTATACCTCTCATTGGGGTTGTTTGGGCTATGGCAATTCTAAATTTTTGATATTGGAAGGGCCTGTCACAAACATGGCCAAGCCCTTGATTTTGAGGCTTGCTCTTTCGAAGCTTATTTATGTAGCAGAGAAGCTTAGCCTACCTATAAATATGCTTAAGAGTTACTTTCAGAGGACCTTTTGTTGCTCAGATGTGGGCCTCTCTCTCTCTAAGCCCAATTCTGCAAGAGAAATCATTGCCCTCATGGCAATGGGACATGACATCCAGGGATGAAAGGTTCCCTGGCAGTGTGGGAGATGACTCCCAGGTATGAGCCTGGCCTTCCTGACCAAAAAGGGGAAAAGAAGTATAATAATAAGGTATCAGTGGCTGAGAGAGTTCAAATAGAGTCGAGAGGCTGCTCTGAAGGCTATTCTTATGCAAGCTTCAGGTAGACATTGCTACCTATCATAGTCTGCCAAGCCCCTACCAAAATCTTTCCTGCCAACCCTAAAGAACACCTAGGGCTCTATCTGAGATTCTACAAAGTTTCCATGCACCATGATTACTTTCCAGAAACCTACAACCTCCAGATGGGTTCTGTGCTGGCTTGAAAGGAAGTATGCCCCCTAAGAAAAGCCATGTTTAAATATAAATCCCATTTCATAAAGGTAGAATAATCTCTATTCAATATTGTATGTTTGAAACTGTAATGAGATCATCTGCCTGGTTGATGTGATTTAGTCAAGAGTGGTTGTTAAATTGGATTAGGGGATGACATGTCTCCACCCATTTGAGTGGGTCTTGATTAGTTTCTGAAGTCCTATAAAAGAGGAAACATTTTGGAGAATGAGAGATTCAGAGAGAGTGACACTACGAAGTAGAGAGTCCAC
>PVIY010042179.1:0-21130 GCA_004026745.1 Myrmecophaga tridactyla
GGGTTCGATTCCTGGTGCCTGCCCATGCAAAAAAAAAAAAGTATGTCTTATAATCAATGACAATCTTAGATTTGCTAAAACATGGTATTTGTAGTTGAAACTTCTACTTCTATCATCATTTCCAACTCATTAATTCATTCCTCAGTTAGATTTATACTGCTGTTTATAGTGTTCTTTATTTCAGCTAATATATTTCCCATGCTAAAATTTACATTTTTTGAAAATAGGAGAGATCTAACATTGCTCATTTTATTTTATGAGGCCAATGTAATTCTAATATCTGACAAAGACATGACAAGAAGGAGGAAGAGGAAGAGAAAACAGACCATTATCCCTCATGAACATAGATGTAAAAATCCTTAACAAAATATTAGCAACTAGATCCAACAATATATAAACAACATAACATCATAATTAAGTAGGGCTTATCGCTTTTCTCAGGAATGGAAGTCTGGTTTAATATTTGAAAATCAATCAATGTAATTCACCATGTTAACAAACTGAAGAAGAAATCCATATTACCATTCAATAGAAGCAGAGAAGGCATTTCACACAATTCAACACCTATTCATAATGAAACCCAGCAAATTTGGGAGAGTAAGGAATTGCCTCAGTCTGTTAAAGGGAATCTAAAAAAATTTAGAGGTGGTGTCATAATTAATGCTGGAAGACTGATTGCTTTCTTCCTAAGATTGGAAACATGGCAAGAATGCTCTGTTCCAACATTTTGGTTTATTATTGTACTGGAATTCCTAGCCATTGCAACCAGGTAAGAAAAATTAATAAAAAGCATAAATATCAAAAAGGTAGAAGTAAAACTGCCCCTTCTTTCAAGCGATATAATTGCTTGTGTAGAGAACCCCATGGAATCTACAAATAATTACTAGAATTAAAAAGGAATTTAGCAAAGTTGCAGGATATGTGGCTAACATTAAAAAAAATGTATTTTTATATGCCACCAGCAAACATTTGGAAAATTAAATAAAAAAATAGTTCCATTTACAGTAGCACCAAAAAAACCATAACATATTTAGGAATAATTTTAATAAAAGACCCCCAAGACCTCTACACTGAAAACTACAAAGCATTGCTGAGATGCTGAGAGACATCAAAGAAGACCTAAATAAATGGAGAGATATGCTGTGTGAATTGATTGGAAGCTTCAATATAGTTAAGACAAGAATTCTCCCCAAACTTATCTATATATCCTACATAATCCCAATAAAAATTTCCAGCAGACTTTTTCAAAAATAGAAATTGACAAGATGATTCTAAAATTTACATGGACATGCAAGTGATCTAGAATAACCAGCACGATTTTTGTGTTTTTTTTTGTCATCGGCAGGCACTGGGAATTGAACCCAGGTCTCCCACATGGCAGGTGAGAACTCTGCCTGCTGAGCCACCATGGCCTGCCCCAGCATGACTTTTAATAAGAAGAAAAATATTGGAGGGCTTTCCCTACCTGATTTCAAAACATACCATAAGGGTGGACCACGGTGGCTCAGCAGGCAAGAATGCTCGCCTGTCATGCCAGAGGACCCAGGTTCGATTCCCAGTGCCTGCCCATGTTAAAAAAAAAAAAAAGTACCATAAAGGCACAGTAATCAAAACAGTTTACTCCTGGCAAAAAGACAGACATAAAGATTAATGGAATAGACTGGAAAGACTAGAAATAGACACACACATATATGAGCAATTGTTTTTTTTTTAATGAATTTTAGTTTTAAATCTTTAGCTTCCCTTAAACATTGTTTTTAGTATGATGCCAACACCAGCTGTGTAGAAAGGGCTCTGGAGTGAGGTTAAAGCAGCGCACACCTGCAGCTCTTCTTCAGTTCTGGAGGCTCCAGGGCACCACTATTTCTTCATCAAATACATTCTTTAGGCCTTCCTGTGTGGGTGCAGAACATTTCATATATTTGACAGCCTTCAAGTCACAGGCCAGCTTTTCATATGTCTCCTGAGTGACAGATTTCTGTTTGTTCTTGGCAAGTTTCTCAATAATAGAGGGGTCATCTTTGAGATCAACGTAGGTCCCAACAAGCAAGAGTCTTTGGGCAATGGTGAATTATCTCAGGTACCCACTTTTCTTTCATATTTTCAAATGACGACAGGGAGACCACTGAAAAACAGACTAGAGGTTCATCTATTTGTGGATAACTCAGTAGTCATAATCTGTCATAATCTTTTTGTCCTGCAGTATTAAAAAGTTCCAGAGAATATGGCTCTCCACCAATCGTAGCTGTGCATGCATAGTTGTCATAAAGTCAGCATGTTTCAGACGGAAATTTGTTTGTTGTTGTTGTGTAGAATATCAGGAAACATGTTTTGCCAATGGCACCATCACCCACAACCATGCACTTTATGGTCTGCATTGTTGAAACAGTTTTGTATCTTCTTTAAATATTTCAAATTTGAGGTTGTTCTCAGCTTCTTCCAGCAATGGATTTTTGACAAAGTTGTCCATTCAAAAGTAAAGGAAATTTTTTTTGACAAATGGTGTTGGAACCACTAGATATCCAATTGGAAAAAAATGAGCATCAACTCTTACTTCATATCACACATGAAAATTAACTGATAATGGATTATGGGCTTAAATGTAATTTAAGAACCTAAAACTATAAGACTACTAAAAGAAAATATAGGAGAAAATATTTGCAACCATGAGATAAACAAATATTTCTTCGTTAGGACACAAGAAGCATAAACCCTAAAGAAAAAAGTAATATATTATATTTTATTGAAATTAACAACTTTCACCATCCAGAAGACAGTTAAGAAAATTAAAAAGGCACGCCATGGACAATAATAAAATATTTGAAACACATATCAAAGGATTGGCATTCAGAATGTATCTAGAATTCTTATGAATCCATAGTAAAAAGACAAAATTCAGTTAAAAGAAGAGCAAAAGATTTGAACAGATGCATACCAAAAGAAGATACATGAATGGCCAATAAGAACATAAGATGTCAAACATCAATAGCCACCAGGAAACACAAATTAAAACCATAATGGGATGCCTCTATGTATCCAATAGAATGGCTAGAATTAAAAGACCAAACCAAGTATTGGCAAAGATATGGAACTACTGGACCTCTTCCACACTGCTAAAGAAAAGGCAAAGTGGTACAGCCACTTTGGAAAAAAGTGTGGTGGACAGAATAATGACACCCAAAAGATGTCCCCCATACTAATCCCCACAACCTATGAATATGTTACCTTACATGGCAAAAGAGACTTTGCAGATGTGACTAAACTAAGAATCTTGCATGGAGAGATTATCCTGGATTATCTGGGTGAGTCCAATGTAATCACTAGAGTCCTTAGAAGTGACAGAGGGAGGCAGGAGAGTTAGAGTCAGAGTAGGAAATGTGACACTGGAAGCAGAGGTTGGATTGATGCAATTGTCAGCTCTGAAGATGCAAGGGGGACATGAATCAAACAAGGTGGACAGCCTCCAGCAGCTGAAACAAGCAAGAAGACAGAGTCTCCCCTGGAGCTTCCAGAAGGAACATTTCCTTACTAATACTTTCATTTGAGCCCAGTGAGACCCATTTCAGGATTCTGACCTCCAGAACTGTTAACATAATAAATCTGTTTTGTTTCAAGTCATTGAATTTGTGATAATTTGTTACAGCAGCAATAGGAAAATAATACAGGCAGTTTTTAAAAATGTTTAACAAACACCTACATACATCCACACAATGACTTGTACATAGATGTTTATAGCAACTCTATTTATAATTGTCCCCTGTTTTAGTTTGTTAATGCTGCTGGAATGCAATATACCAAAAATGAGTTGGCTTTTATAAAGGGGATTTATTAAGTTACAAGTTTACAGTTCTAAGACCATAAAAATGTCCAAACTAAGGCATCCAGAGAAAGATACTTTGAATCAAGAAAGGCTAATGTCTGTCACATGGGAAGACACATGGCTGGCTTCTACTGGTCCTTGTTCCTGGTTCCATTGCTTCCAGCTTCTGATTCCAGTAGCCTCCTGTCTAAGCATCTGTGGGCCTTCACTTAACTACTCTGGGTCAACACTGTGGGTTTCATCTCTTAGCTTATCATCTCCTGGGGCCGGAAATTTCTTCTCTCCCAACTTCTGCGTTCAAACGGTTCTCTCAGCTCCTTCTGCTTCTCCCGGATGTCTGCATCCATGTTGGTTCTGAAGCAACTCCAAAATGTCTCCCCTTTTAAACACTCCAATAAACTAATCAAGACCCACCTAGAATGGGTGGAGTCACATCTTCATCTTATCAAAAGGCCATACCCACACTTGGGTGCATCACATCACCACAGAAGTAATCTAATCAAAAGGTCACACAGACAAACAGACACACACACACACACACACACACAATAAAGTGTGTCAATCTCCATGGAAACAGTCTAATCTAAGGTTTCCACCCTAAACAATAGGTCTGCCCTACAAGATTGGCTTAGGAAAAGAACATGACTTTTCTGGGGTACATAACAGTTTCAAACTAGCACATTCCCAAACTGGAAACACCCCAAATATCCCTCAGTAGGCAAATGGAGAAACAAATCCATAGAATGGAATATCACTCAGTAATGAAAAGGAATAAAAAATACATTCAATAACATGGATGAACATCAAAAGTATCATACTATGTGAAAATCAAACAAAAAAAGAATACAAACTATATTATTCCATTTATTTAAAAAGTCTCTCTTTATATATTTATATAACTAACCTATAATGACAGAAAACAGAGCAGTGGTTTCCTGGGGGTGGCATTGGAGGGAAGGATGGATTACAGTGGGCAAGAAGAAACTTTGGAGATGATGGAAATGTTTGTTATTCTATTATGATGATGGTTTCACAGGTGTCAAAACTCATTAAAGTGGACACTTTTAGTATGTGTGTTTAAACATTGTATTTAATTATATTTCATTAAAGTTTTAAAAAATTATTTCTCATTCTTGCTTTATATTTTTAAGTCCTTATTTCCCCAAGTGTATTTGCCAAGCATATACTTGATGTGTGTATTCCAGTAATTTTACTTCTGGATGGTACATGCTTTTGTCTTCCTTTTACTATGGTTGTACTGCTCGGGTGACTCATCAGTTTGGCCTGTGAACTCAGTTTTCCAGGTAGTGTTTGGGGGAAGGGCTGAGAACCAGGCTGTAATCTATGTCCCTCCCATTGGGTTTAAGGAGAAGAAAAGGGAAGTACCACAGGTCACAAAACCCAGGCTCCACAGAATCACTGTTGAGCCTTCTGGCTTAATACCACCTTTCTAGGTGTTATAATCTTCTGATCAGGGTTTTTTCCTTCCATTCATGGAAGAAGCAACATTAGGAGCAGTAGCGATCTCTCTGGGTTGTAAACTCTAGCTCTATATTAGCTTACTTTTCTTGCGAAGACTTTTTGCTTTCCTGATTGTTGACCCACATGCCTAACTGCTGCTGGTTTCTCCTGTGAAGGGGCAGGCAGTAGTTATCCCAAGACAACACCCCAGCGAGGCAACAGCAGGATGTAAAGGATTTCCTCCAATCTAGCCTCTCTGTGCCCCACCATCAGCTCTTAACCCAGGCTGCGAGTACCACCTTCCCTGCTCCCAGGAGCCTTCGCCAGTTCCAGGCAGCTTTCAGTCTTCTCAGAGGCTTCTAGTATTTTGCTTGCAAGTTCCTCAACTCTATCTTTTCAGTCACTTAAATAATTTCCCCAGAATGTACTTTGAGGGAGGAGAAAGCACCCAGCATTAAATTTGCCATCTTAGTAGGAAACTTATAATTTATTGTATCAGATTTAAAATAATTTAATATTCTTTAAAGATGTCATCAAGAGCTGAAAAGCAGGTTCTGAACATTGTAAGAGCACACTGAAGAGAATAAGCATTACAGAAAAGTGAAAAATATTTTGCTGGTTCAGAAGCCAGAAACATATCTTGACGAATACTTTAGAATAATAACCATAGCATTCAGCAATCTGAGCGTCTAACTTTTCCTGATTGTGGGTGATGGGAAAAGCGAAACATGAGGAATTCTAATAAGTTAAAATGTTACATTACATTAGTACAGGTTGCATTTAAGAAACCCCCTGGCCTCCAGGCTATACTTCCAGGATACTAATATTATTCCTGCTTTGGGTTTTTTGACTTAGCTTTCCATCTGCCTGGAACACACTTCTCCCAGACCTGCACAGGGCTTGCTTCTTCTCAGTACTCAGGTCTATGCTCAAACATCACCTTTCTAGAAAAGATTTCCATGACCACTGTATCCATAAGAACCCATTCCCGTCCCCAACAAAGAGCTCTCTACTATGTTTTTCTTTCCAGCACTTTATTCCCATGTGAAACTGCATACCTATCAGCTTATTTATTTACTGTCTTCCACCTCAGGAGGCTGGAGATTTCTCCAATCTTGTCCAACAAGATACAGATCCCTGGCACCTGGAATAATACTTAGAACAAAGTACTCAATAAATAATTGTTAAATAAGTGAATAATCCTCCATGTGTTGTTGCTTCCATCAGTTATCCATTGCTATGTAATAATCCACTCTGAAACTTAGTGGCTTAAAGCAGCAATTTATTATTTCTCACAGTTTAGCAGGTTGACTGCCTCTGCTGTGCCTCACCAGGTTCCCCCAGGAAACTGCCATTAGTAGATGACAGATCTAGAGATGTGGATGGTCTAAGATGGCCCTGCTTGCATGTCTGGAGTCTCAGCTGGGCTAGCTAGGCCTCTGTCAACTCAGGCTTCTTTGCACAATGCAAAAACCTTCTGTTGTTTTAGTTTGCCAAAGCTGCCAGAATGCAACACTCCAGAGATGGATCGGCTTTTTAAATTTTTTTATGGGCAGGCACCAGAAATGAAACCGGGGTATCCAGCATAGCAGGCAAAAACTCTGCCTGCTGAACCACCGTAGCCCGCCCTGGATTAGCTCTTAATAAGGGGATGTATTCAGCTAAAAATTTATAGCTCTTCAGAGGAAAGGCAGCTAGCTTTCATCCAAGGTTCTCTGTTAACATGGGGAGGTATATGGCAATGTCTCCTGGCCTTCTCTCCTGGCTTCTGGGTTCCAGTGGTTTTCCCCGGGGCAACTCCTTTCTGCATCTTGAAAGGTCTGGGCTGAGCTGTGAATGCTGAGGTGAGGTATGCTTCGCTTCTGAGTATTCTTCTAACCTCTCTCTTTCAAGCCTCCAGCTAATTAAATTAAACCGCACTCATTGTGGAAGGCACTCCCCTTAGCCAACCACAAATCAGCCATAGATGAATTTCACATACTGATGATTTAAGTCCACTGAAACAGAACAACAGGGCATCATCACCTGGCCAAATTGACACCTGGATCTAACTCCCACTTTTTCCAAGAAGGCAAAAGTGGAGGCAGACAGACCTTGAGGTCTAAGCTCCAGAATCATCACAGGTCACTTCTCTTGGTCAAAGCAAGTCAGAAGCCAACTCAGAGTCAGAACATGGGGAAACATCACCTCTTGATGGGAGAGCCTGCAAAATAGTATGGCCCTGTCCTTCAGTCTACCACAATTCCCCTAAAGCAGTTTTCCTAGAACGTTAACAGCAGAAGAGTTATAGGAGTCATCGACCATTGCCCAGCCTTATGCCTGGCACCTGGCAGGTCCTCACTGTTGAGCCGGTGAATGAATGAATGTCTTCACTGGTTTACTTCCTTTCACCAGGTCTAGCTTCTCTAGACGCATGGACCTCTACTGCCTCTAGTGGAATTTCAGGTTGGTATTTCTAGCCTGGGGTCTGGGGATAGTAAGTAATCTTCCTTAGACATTGAACCATATGATTCTAAATTATAGTTAAGAGAAATGGTTCCTAAATTTTAGCATAGGTATGAATTATATAGGGAGCTTATTAAAAATTCAGATTTCTGGGTTGCATCCTAGTAAGTTCAGTAAATCTGAAAAAGTCCAAATTATTCTGGGGCACCCTGAGATATTCTGAGGTGGAACAATACTTGGAGGAACATTGAGTCATAAACCATTGTTTATGCTCTGTGAGGAGTGGGTACAGGAAGGTGGGGCTGCAGGGTAAGGAACAGGTTTTGGGGTCAGAGAGACACGCACTGGAACACAGCTCTGCCGCTGACTATCTGTATAACCTGGGAAAAGCTGTTTAATCTTTCTGATTCTCTGTCCTCTCATCTGTGAAATGGGGCTAATTATACCCATTTCACAGAGTTGTCATGAGGTTAGAGATAATTTCAATAAAATGCCTATTTAGAGTGCCTTACAGGCCCTAACTCCATAAGTAGGGGTTGATACTGTTAGTGTGATACAACAGAGATCTGTGTATCATAAATGTTCAACCATTAGCATGATTTAAATACTGTCAGCACCAGAAGTGCAAGAATCATGTCTGCTCACCACTGATTACCAGGACCTAGTGTGTTGAAACTGGCATGTAGTAGGTTGCTCAATGAATAATTTTTAAATGAATGAGTGAATGAAAGTATCATATCATGTCCCTATCAGTGTGAATATTTGTTTTCCCCATCTGTTTCCTTATCTGTACTGGTTGTTCCAGAAGTGTGAGTGTGTGTGTTTGTATGTGTGTGTGTGTCTGTTTTAAGTTATTTTGTTTTAAAGATACCTGTAAGGATTTCCAGACACATTTCTTTAATATTGTGTGCACGTTAATGCTCTGGGGGTAGAGCTGATTTTAGAAAAGTTCTTTCTAGTGTGGTATAGTGAAAAGAATTTCAGTCTTGAAGGCAGAGATTCTAGGTTCAGAATCCCAATTCTGACTAGTAGTTTTACTTTGGGGAAGTCACTTACCCTCTCTGGGTTTCACTTTCTCCAATTTGGAGCATGAAGGAGCTGTTGCCGATGGTCCTTCCTGCTCTAACATTTTAGGATTCTGTTAGTGTAATTCACTGTTTTAAAGAACACTTTTATTATAAAAGCAGTATATATTCATTGCAAAAATTTGCAATATATTTCCAATATATATACAAAAAAATGAATAAGGAAATAAAAATCACTGGTAATACCTTCGCCCAAAAGAACCACTCAACATTTGGTGAATAATTTCTAGTCCTTGTTATATCTATGGATATGTTTAACCCCCAAAAAAGGAACGTATATACTGTTCTGCAATGTGCTTTTCTCACTTAATATATTGTCTGGATTTTCATATCCTTAATGTTCTTCAAGAGCATCGTGGACGGATCTTAGTTCATTTAAACAATTCCCTGTTGGCTATTTTGTTTGGTTCCATTTTTTGTCATTCTAATTAATGCTTTGATGGCTAGCTTTTTATATAAATCTTTACCCACAGCTCTGATTTTTCCTCCTTATGTTAAATTTATAAGATTTTTGAGATATGTTCTAAATTGCCCTCCAGAAAAGTTATACAAATTTACATTCTCCTGAGTAATATTCCAGAGGGCCATTTCCTGTTATCTCCCCAGCATCAACTATTATGGCTTTTTTAATAGTATTTTTTTTTAATTTGCATATGGGCAGGAGGCACCAGGGGTTGAACTCCAGACCTCCAGCATGGCAGGTCGGAGCTCTGCCTGCTGAGCCACAGCAGCCGCCCTATTATGGCTTTTTTAAAAAACATTTTTTAATTGTAAAATATAACATAAATACAAAGTAAAGAAAGAAAAAAGCAATACTTTTCAAAGCACACTTCAACAAGTAGTTATAGAACAGAGCCCCGAGTTTGTCATGGCTACCATTCCAGTATCTCAGAATTTTCCTTCTAGTTGCTCCAAAACACTGGAGGCTAGAAGGAATATTAATATAGTGATTCAGCAGTCATACTCATTTTTAAAATCCTGTTCTCTCTGTTAAATCTCCCTCTTCTCCTTTGATCCTTCTCCCAATCTATAGGGATCTATGGGCAATGCTCATTCTGACACTTTTCACACTGTAAAGGGTTGTCAACACTAAAGGATAGGAGGATGTAATCAATTGATAATTTTGGAGAGGTTGGTCCCTTTGAGTTTCAGGATTCAATCTGACCTAGGAACCCTCCTGAAAGGCAAACCTAGTGCATGAAACTTTTATAGAGTCTAAGTTCAAGCCCTAGATGAACAGAATTAAAAGTCAACAGAATTGAGATTGACTGGGGTTTAGCAAACCATGGCAATTAGCACTATCTAACTGAAGCTTGCAAAGGTAGCCTCCAGAATAGCCTCTTGGCTCTATTTGATCTTTCCTGGCCACCGATGCCTTATTTTATTACACTTCTTTACCCTCTTTTAGTCTGGAAGGTATTGCCGATCCCATGGTGCCAGGGCCAGACTATTCCCATGAGTCATGCCCCACGTTGTCAGGGAAATTTTTACCCCTGAATGGCTTGTCCCACACAGAGTGGAGAGCGATGATTTTCCTTGCAGAGTTGGGCTTAGAGAGAGGGAGGCCACCTCTGAGCAACAAAAAGTCTTCCTGGTAGCAACTCTTAAACCTCATTATGCATAGTCTTCTCCCCTACAGAAATAGGTTTTGTGAAGGCAGGCCTCAAAATCCAGGGTTTGGCCTATTTTCTTGAGAGTCCTCAGTGGTTAAGAGGGTACCCAGGGTTTCCCAGATGGGAAAGTTTGATACACACACACAGTCTTCCGACCCTCAAGGGATTCTACCAATCCTTTTTTTTTTCTTTTTGTATGCTGTATGGCAGGGTCATATTTCATTATTTTCCATGTGAGTATCCTGTTATTGTAGCACCAATTGTTGAATTTTTGTTTGTTTGTTTGGTTTCTTGTTTGTTTGCTTTTGGAGAAGTGCATGGGCCAGGAATCAAACATGGTCTCCTGCATGGCAGGAGAGAATTCTACAAATGAACTACCCTTGCCCTCCTTTTACCAATATTTTTTAAAACAATTTTTATTGCTACATCTTTGCACACATACAGTCCATACATGGTATACAATCAGCTCACAAAATCATCACATTGTTGTGTATTCATCACCATGATCATTTTTTTAGAATATTTGCATCCTTCCAGAAAAAGAAATAAAGACAAAAAAGAAAAACCTCATACATCCCATTCCCTTACCCCTCCCTTTCATTAACTACTAGTATTTCCATCTACTCATTTTATATTATCCCTTGTCCATCCTATTATTTATTTTTTAATTCATCTGTTTTACTCATCTGTCCATACCTTGGGTAAAAGGAGCATCAGACACACGTTTACCACAATCACACAGTCACATTGTAAAATCATTGTATATGATCATCTTCAAGAATCAAGACTACTAGAACACAGCTCGTTTCAGGTACTTCCCTCCAGCCACTCCAATACACCATAAACTAAAAAGGGATATCTATATAATGCATATGATTAACCTCTTGATTCTGTTTGAAATCTCTCAGCCACTGAACTTTTATTTTGTCTCATTTCTCTTCCCCCTTTTGGTCAAGAAGGCTTTCTCAATCCCATGATATTGGGTCCCAGGTCATCCCCAACGTGAGTCAGGTCTCACGTTGCCAGAGAGATTTATACCCCTGGGAGTCATGTCCCATGTAGGGGGGAGGGTAATGAGTTCACCTGCCTAGTTGGCTTAGAGAGAGAAGCCACATCACAGCAACAAAAGAGGTTCTCTGGGGGTGAGTCGTAGGCATAGTTTTAAGTAGGCTTAGCCTATCCTTTGCAGGAATAAGTGTCATAGGGGTGAACCCCAAGATCGAGGGCTCAGACTATTGATTTGGTTGTCGCCACTTCTTGCAAGAATATCAGAAATTCTCCAAATGGGGAGGTTGAATATTTCCTCCTTTCTCCCCAGCCCCCCAAAGGGACTTTGCAAATACTTTATTCACTGCCCAAATCATTCCGGGATATATCAGGGCATCCCAATAACCTCTACCAAGACTTTTTTTTATTGTATAATATGATATATATACAAAACAAAGAGAGACAAAGCAATAGTTTTCAAAGCACTCTTCAACAAGTAGTTATAGGACGGCTTCCAGAGTTTGTTATGGGCTACCATATCATCCTGTCAGATTTTTCCTTCTAGCTGCTCCAGAATAGAGGAGGCTAGAAGGAATAAATATTTTTTTATCATCATAATCGACTTTTTTTCTTTTTTGTGAAAAATAGCCTATATACAAAAAAAGCAATAAATTTCAAAGCACAGCACAACAATTAGTTGTAGAACACATTTTAGAGTTTTCTGCCAAGACTTTTTAATTATCAGCCCACCATAGTCTGAGATATATTCTGGTATTGTATTAAGCTATATGAAATTACAAGGCCGCATTCCCATTCTGGACTCGAGGAGTTTGGGTTGTTTAAATGAGCTATCCAAAGAGGTGGATTTAGATTATGTGTTACAGAAAATTTCGGTACCAGACACAGCAAAGCTCTCTGCCTTTGGTGTCACACAGTAGGTGAAGGTCTAGAGCTCATTCACCATCACTTTTACCCTGCATTCTGATTTGCCTTAGACCCAATCAGATTGCTTTCATTTTAAACTCTAATTCAGACCTGATCCATTTCTGGTTACTTTTACTGTTGTTATGTATAGCTATTCTAACTTTCAGGGCTGCAACACTTCATTTTTGGGTCTTAGGTGTCTCAGAGTTGGTCAAAGTTCCAGGGAAATACCAGCCGATACACAAAGAGCTCAGTGTCTCAGAAACTAGAAATACATTTACAACTTCAGACTAAATGTGGCTGTTATAAGGGCTTACAATCTAGGCTCCAATTTTCTTATAAGTATTTTCTAAGAGAGGCCTTTGCATATTTGTTCTTCTGTTTCTGGCTTATTTTGTACAACACATTGTCCCCAAGGTTTTTTCAGTTCATTGTGAGCCTCTCATTAACCACTAGTTATTTACATCTACCCAGTTTATTTTACAAAAAGTGTCCTTCCTTTTTGGAGCCGCACCATATTTCATCACACAAATGTTATCACAGTTCACCATTGTGCTTCTCAGTCATTGTACCCTTCAGCTCCCTCCATCTATTGGGCATCACGGTTTTTAATGTGCAAAATAAATAAATCATGTATTACAGTATTCTCGCTTGGTTGTATAATCAGCAGCACTCCCAATTTTAGACAATTTTTATTGGTACATAATGACAAAGAACCGGCAAACACAGCGTCACCAACTATCAAATCCAAACCACTCCATCACTTGTTCCTTCCCCCCGGTTAGTTGCCTCTGGTATTGCTGTGATACTGTTGATGTCTTCCTATTAACTAGTGGCCATAGCATGCTTTTTTAGCTTTGCCCCTATATCTTTCTACTATTGACTCTTTGTCCACTATCGACCCATTTTTCAATGGTTTCATGTGAGAACTTATTTATAATTATAGATTCAATCAGTGGGATACATGGCACTATAAATCCTCTTTTAATCATATTCACTTTCAATATGGCAGTATTTACTTATAAATCCACCGATGTTCATAGAGGTACTATTCACAATCACCATCACTTCTATCTGTTCCCTTGCATTTAGGTCCAACCTGTTTGGGTAACATTTCCTCTGTCTCTAGCCTTTATGTACCTTTAGGTCTGCTATATTCTACAGTGTAACCTCTGAGATGACCTTTAGTCTTTTCAATAAATGGGCATGGGATAATTGGATACAAAGGGCAAAAGAATGAAAGAGGACCCCTACCTTACACCTGACACAAAAATTAATTCAAAATGGATCAAAGACCTAAATGTAAGAGCCAATACCATAAAATTTCTAGAAGAAAAAAATGCAGGGAAATATCTTCAAGATCTAGCGAAAGGAGATAGATAGCTTCTTAAACTATACACCTAAAGCATAAGCAATGAAAGAAAAAATAAACAAATAGGAACTCCTTATGATCAAGTGCTTCTCTGCCTCAAAGGACTTTGTCAAAAAGGTGAAGAGGCAAAGTGATGATATTGTGAATTACTGATTATATATGTTAATGTTTTAGTTTGTTTGTTAAATTTTTTTAAATTAATAAATACATTAAAAAAAGGTGAAGAGCCAGCCAACTCATTGGGAGAAAATATTTGGAAACTACATATCAGGTAAAGGCTTGATATCCTGTGTACATAAAAAAAATTATATAGCTTAACACTAAAAGAACAAACAACCCAATTATAAAATGGGCAAAGGATATAAGTAGACACTTCTCTGAAGGGCAAATACAGATGGCTAAAAAGCAAGTGAAGAGATGCTCATTTTCATTAGCCATAAAGGAAACGCAAATTAAGATGACAATGAGATATCACTCATACCTGTAAGAATGGCTGCTGTCAAAGAAACAGAAAACTATAGATGTTAAGGATGTGAAGAAATTGAAACACTTAGTCCCTGATTGTGGGACTGTATAATGGTGCAGCCGCTGTGGAAGACAGTTTGGCAATTCCTCAGAAAACTAAATATCGAGTTGCCTGATGACCTGGCAATACCAATACTCAATATATGCCCAGAAGAGCTAAAAGCAGTGACATGAACAGACATTTGCACACCGATGTTCATAGAGGCACTATTCACAATTATCAAAGGATGGAAATAATCCAAGTGCCCATCAACAGACAAGAGGATAGACAAAATGTGGTGTATTACATACAATGAAATATTATGCAGCAATAAGAGGAAATGAGGTCCCGAAGTGTTTGACAACATGGATGAAACTTGAGGACATAATGCTGAGGGAAATAAGTCAGACACAAAAGGACAGATACTGTATGATTTAACTACTATGTTTTTTTTTAAAAAAAAAACTTTGCCAATGTCATAGGTAAAAAATATATAATATATCATTGTTTTATCTATTATTTTCATGATGCTATCATGTTTCTGGTAGAATATAAAAATTGTACATACAATAATTTTACAACTGTGTAAAAATATAAGACAGATACTTACCAAGTATGAGGGACCAAAGAGAAATGTAATTCGTTGGATGATGTAATGGAATTTAATTCTGTTATGTTGTAAAGTAAAAGTCTTCTTTGTAGCAGAAGTTAGTAAGTTTGCCCAAATCCCTCCTTCCCCACTTCCTTGGCATAACCACACACCCCTCCCCTGAGGACTACCTTCCTAGCCTCCCTTGCAGCTGCATGTGATAATTAAAGGAAGTGATGTACACATTTTCTGGGTCATCTCCAAATTAGAATAAGGCCCTTATCTTGGAGCATGGCTCCTTCTACTTTCCTAGGAGTAGGAACCCAGTTTTGAAGACAAATGAAGACACCCCAGGGTATGGCAGAGAAATAGGAACCTAGAATCTGTTTGCAACAGTCATCTCACCAACCTGGCCTGGTGGGTCTATTTTGTAAGAGAGAAATTGATCTTGATCTTGTTTGAGCCATTATATTTTGAGATCTCTTTGTAAAAGCATCTTAACTGTGAACCTGTCTGATACAACTCAAACTTCTCCCTAAGACTGGGGACATTTTGGAGATCATTTTACAGTTTATGGAGCTGATTGCAGACAAGTAACTGAGCACTTGGAAGTCACTCCAAACTTTGTGAAAGACCGTGAAATATGAGTCCTTTAAATTTCATCATAAAATTGCAATATAATAGGGCAGTTCGATGGTGGCTCAGTGGCAGAATTCTCGCCTGCCATGCCAGAGACCTGGGTTCGATTCCCGGTGCCTGCCCATGCAAAAAAAAAAAAAAAAGGAGAGAAAAATTACAATTTAACAAAAATTAGGTATTTAGCATATTCTAAGTTTAGAATGTTTAGAAATAATATATAATTTGTTATAGTTCATGAAACTTAATATAAAAATCACAACTGCAAGCGTATGAAAAAATAACCAATAAGTTGCAGCAGGGCTAAATTTTTCCTGGTAATATTTTGAATGCTGTATGTTTATTGGTTTTGCTATATAAAATACTCTTTTTTAAATGCAATTTTATAGAGATATATTCACACAGCAAATCATCCATCCAAAGTATAAGATCAATGGCTCACACTATCATCACATAGTTGTGCGTTCATCCCCACAATTTTAGAACACTTTTATACTCCAAGAAAAATAAATAAATAAACATAAAAATAAAAAAAAATCCAAAATATCCCATATCCCTTATCCCCTCCATTATTTATTTATTTATTCTTTATTTTCTTACTCATCTGCCCATACTCTAGATAAAGGGAGTATATATGACATACTTTTGATGGTAATGATTGCAGAAGATGTGATTATGACAATAGAAAACACACATTTTTAAAAAAAGGGTCCACATGATTGGTTCAATTGAGTGTTTTCCCAATGACTGCAGTTGAATATGTCTGCAATCACTACTCTGGATGGTAGCAGGTGGCTCTCTGAGAAATTAGCCTTTGTCCCAGGTACTGACTCCAGCACAGGACAGAGAAAGTTCAGAGGGTGCCTGTGGTGGCTTGAAGCCGTATGTACCCCAGAAAAACATGTTCTTAAACTTAATTCATTCCTGTAGTTGTGAATCCATTATAAGTAGGACCTTTTGATGAGGTTCAGTTAAGATGTGGCCCAGCCCAATCAGGGTGGGTCTTAATCCTATAACTGGAGTCCTTTTTAAGTGAAATGAAATTCAGATAGTGAGAGAGAAAGCTGAGGGAGCAAGGATGTGAACATGAATGGAACCCGGAACCTGGAGGAAAATGGAAAGACCAGGAGAAGCTGCCTTGCACCTTGTCATGTGACAAGCTAAGGCCAAAGATTGCCAGCAGCCAGCCCGAGAATTCCAGTCTTCAGAAAGGAAGATTGCCTCGATGATGCCTTTATTTAGACTTGTTCCCAGTCTCAAACTACAGGCAAATAAATTCCCATTGTTTAACCTGACCCATTTCATGGTATTTTCTTGGGCAGCCTAAGAAAGTAGGCCTGTTACCTTCATGAGTAACTGTTTTCATAGCCACCAAGATGACTTTGGTCTGCGATTGTCTTCACTGTTATACAGCCAGCTATGACACACCCTTTGAGGACCGAAGGAGTCATGGGCCTGGAGGAGGGACTCCAAAATCTAGGGAGGGCAACAGTGACTGCTGACCCAAGGACTCCAAGCACAGGTCATCCCTCCTTCTCTGTGTGGGCTCTCATGACACCCTCAGTGGGTGCAGGATGGCAGTGATCCCCAGACTCCTCCTTAGTGAGAAAGCCCAGCCTCTGTTCTTCATGTTTCTGTGGCAGAAACACAACCCCTGAGACCAGAAGCTGTAGGCATGCTCCCTAGCTCCACCTCTTATTGCTGTGTGACCCAGCATGCCCAAGTGAGACCACTTTGCATTTCATTGTGAGTTTTCCTTCTATTTAAAATCATTAGCAAGCCACTTGTTGCTACATTGCCTTCACAATGATCATTTTTAGTGACTGTATATTATTTCATTGAATAGTGAAATGTATCTAAACATCTCCCTGTTATGGACTTTTCAAGCAGTTCCCAATTTTGTGTTACTGTAAGAATTGCTGTAGGTAATACATTTGCCAATATAAGTTTATGTTTCTGTTGGGCAATTTCCTCAGGAAATATGGTAAGTTTTGTTTTTTTAAATATGGTAAGTTTTAACTACCTCTTTCAGAAGACTAGCAGGATGATGTGGCAGCAGTGAAAAAATTTGGGAAATACAAAAACTATCCATTAGTAGGGAGAGGTAAATAAACCAGGATCCATTTAATTGGTGAAATATTATGCAACTGTGAAAAATAAAGAGGTGTATTAATAATAGCCAAAGAGTAGAAACAATCTAAGTCTCCATCAACTGGTGAATAAATAAACAAAAGTTTGTATGATCACATAATGAAATATTATTCAGCCATAAAAAGGAATGAAATTCTGGTACATGCTGTAACATGGATGAACCTTGAAAACATTATACAGCATGAAAGAAGTCAGACACAGAAGGCCACATATTTTATGACTCCATTTATATGAAATATCCAGAATAAGAAAATCCATAGAGATAGAAAGATTAGTTGTTGTCAGGGACTGGGGGTAAAGAGGGACGAGGAGTGACTACTAATGGGCGTGAGGTTTCTGTTTGGGAGTATGAGATGTCTTGGAATTAGATAGTGGTGATGGTTGCACAAATTTAGGAATAAACTAAAGCCCACTGAATTGTACCCTTTAAAGGGGTGAACTTTATGGTATGTGAATTAAATTTCAGTTTAAAAACATGAATGAGAAAGATCTGTCTGCATTAATATGAAAAGACATCAATGGCCTATTATTCGTTGAGAAAAGCAAAGTGAAGAACAATATGTATAGTATCCCATTGTTGTGGAAGTCTTTTTTTTTCTATCTTTAGAGATAGAGATCATGGGGCTTTTCCAGGCACAGGTCAATTCTGCCCTCACTCTGCAATAAGTCCAGGCATGAGGGTAGATCCTTCCTCTCAGCGGTAGATAGCACCTGCTATGTACCAAGCTCTGTGATAGTGTATAATTATTTCTATCTATTGTATAATTAGTCCCACTTTTCAGAGAATGAAACTGAAGGATAAGAGAGAGAAGAGAGACGATTGACTTGCCAAGATTATACAGTAAGGAGGTGGCTCCACCAGGAATTCCACCCAAGCCTGTCTAACTCCAGAGAAAGTGAGTCACAGACTTCGTCCCCTGGAGTCTTGTCCACAGTTTCCTTTGTTCTCTGAGGATGAGCAAGCCAAGTGTATGGAGGTTGCTTCACTTCAGGGAGCACAGCTTGAAGGAATGCTGGTTTATATATTTACACCAACAGGTCACTTACGGTCTTTTATCTGTGGACAGTAGAAAGGGAACTTTCAGAGAGTCATCTTGCTCCAGGCCAGGACCTTATTGCTGGCTGGAAATATTTCAGTCTGGTTTATTCCTGTTGCATGAACCTTCCTTGCACCCTCACAGAGCTGTCCTTGTTTCTAACTAGAAAACCCTCCGTGCCCACCAGTCACTCCAAAAACTGTTGTCAGGGACTGGGGGGACTAGGGACTTACTTGTCAAAACCCAGCTCATATGTCCCTTATCCCAGATAGCTCTCCCAACCCCTATCTCCCCTGTTGTTTCCACCTTAACAACACCATTATAGGTGGCCGTATAATGCTTATACTAATATGAGTAGTATTAATGCCAAGAACGATCATTAGTGAGCCCATGCTCTATGCTTGGCTTAGCATAGAGTTTCAAGTCTTGGTGTACTTGGTCCTTTCAATTTTCACGGCAACTATGCAATACAAGCAGAATGAGTTCATTTTTTCAGATGAGGAAACAACCTAGGGAGGTTAGGAAATTTGTCCAAAGTCGCACAACCAGGATGTGAAGAAACAGGTCTTTCTGACTCCAAAGTTCATATTTTTCCTCTTACACCACATCCCCTCTCCTGCACCAATCACATTGGATTGCAAATGCTGATTGTTACTGTCTTCGCCATCCGCCTGTGAGCTCTCCAAAGGAGGTGATGGCTCTGATTTCAGGACTGTGACTCCACAGCCCCCACGAAGCCTGCTACTGAGTGACTGATCCTAACAGGAGTGAGTTTTTCCATTTGCAGGGATCCAGCCTGGAAACTAAAAGCAGTATGTTTCTTCTGTCTCTGCAGAATGGACAGGCCCCCTGTATCTCCTGGAGAGGTGATAAGGGGCCAGGTCTTGCCTCCTTGAGGACTTGCAGATGTTTCCTGAGGCCCTGAGAGCATTTCTGCTTCTGAGCTGCCTTGCTGGTCACTGCCAATCAATGTGACCTGCTGGAAAAGCCAGCTTCATAGTTCTGCTGACTTGAATGTCAACAACTGACTTTAGCCAGCTCTCTGGAAGTTACTCTGAAAAATTAATTTTCACTGAGGCCCATGAAGGATGGAGACCCCATCACTGGCTGGCTGGATTCTCGCTGGAGCCCAGTAGCAGCTTCATTAGTAGTACATGGTGGTTGAGACCCCAAGCTTTGCAGTCCGCTCTGGCTTTGAAAGCCATCTTTATCACGTATTAAGTCTGTGACCTTAGGGTGGGTTCTTTGACCTCTCTAAGTCTGAATTACTTCATCTTTAAAAGCAAGTAATTGCCTTCTTTTCAAGGTTATGGATTAAAAGAGACAATACATATAAAACCCTTAGCACCAAATCTAGCATAGTGCCAGCAAACAACAACATCAAACACATAATAAGGATAATAGTAATAGTAATGATAATAATAATAGTTATTATCAAACTATCTAGAATAGATTGCTTGCGGCTATGGATCCTGACTGAGACAGATGATATCATTAGTTGGGGGTGCACATGGTTTCATGTTTGAGAAAGTGATCTCTCTTCCTTTGGTTGTGAACATGTGCTGTTTCTCATCTGGATCCCAGCTCCTGGAGTAACCCTGGGAAGGTGGAGGCCTGGTGAATACTAGATCCCCACTCTCCTGAATCCCAGGCAGCAAACAATCATTTCTCTAGCCTGACTACCTAACACAAAATTGAGCAATTAGCAGTTGTTAAAATTGTTTATTATTTTTTGAAACAGTGAGTAATAATTTTATATTGAATGGTGTTTGAAAGTTAAAAAGCACTCTCACGGAAATATTTTACTTGCTTTATTTAGATGCACAAATACCCACAAAAAAAGTACCTGGGCTCTAACATCATGATTTAAATTTTCCTTGAGCTATTCTAGTTTTCATCCACGGCCTCCAGAGAAAAGACTGATTGATTTGTGTAGTTTTGGTTTCTAAATTTTTCACTGGGCATTCTTCTGCATATGCTTTTCCATGTCTTGATAGATTTACATCTATCATTTTTAAGTTTGTCATAGTATTTTTCAAATGGATGGCCCAGAGTTTGTATAGTCAACCTCTTGTCCAACTTTCTGCTATTACATATAGTACTATCAATTTTTATTAAAACAAGCTTTTACAAGCAGTGTGGACAACCAAAGCTATAGGCTGAGCCCCCAGTCTTGGGGTTTGTTCATATGAAACTTAACTCCACAAAGGATAGGTCAAGTCTACTTAAAATTTAGGCCTAAAAGTCACCCCCAAGAGAGCTTCTTTTGTTGCTCAGATGTGGCCTCGCTCTCCAGCCAACATGATGAGCAGTCTCACCACCCTCCCCTTCTCTGCGTGGGACATGACTCCCAGGGGTGTGGACCTTCCTGGCAACGTGGGACAGAGATCCTGGAATGAGCTGAGACTCAGCATCAAGGGACTGAGAAAAACCCTAGAATGAGCTGAGAATTAACATCAAGGGATTGAGAGAACCTTCTCGACCAAAGGGGGAAGAGTGAAATGA
>PVIY010042180.1:0-21127 GCA_004026745.1 Myrmecophaga tridactyla
CTCCAATTACCCAATATCTTACCCTATTTCTATGTCCTGATGGTCTCTGTTATCAACAAGATATTCCAAGTTTATTCACTAATGTCAGTTCATATCAGTGAGACCATACGGTATTTGTCCTTTAGGTTTTGGCTAGTCTCACTCAGCATAATGTTCTCAAGGTCCATTCATGTTGTTACATACTTCATAAGTTTATTCTGTCTTAAAGCTGCATAATATTCCATTGTATGTATATACCACAGTTTGTTTAGCCACTCATCTGTTGATGGACATTTTGGCTGTTTCCATCTCTTTGCAATAGTAAATAATGCTGCTATAAACACTGGTATGCAAATGTCCGTTTGTGTCTTTGCCCTTAAGTCCTCTGAGTAGATACCTAGCAATGGTATTGAGTAGCCATGTTTCTTGATGATGATTGAACAATGATATAGCTTTCACGATGAGACTCTGTGAATGTGAAAACCCTGTGTCTGATGCTCCTTTTAGCTACTATATCAACAGAAGAGTAGAACATATGGAATAAAAATAAATAATAGGGGGAACAAATGTTAAAATAAATTTAGTTTGAAATGCTAGTGGTAAACGAAAGCGAGGGGTAAGGGGTATGGTATGTATAATCTTTTTTTTCTCTATTATTGTTTTATTTCTTTTTCTGTTGTCTTTTTATTTCTTTTTCTAAACCGATGCAAATGTTCTAAGAAATGATGAATATGCAACTATGTGATGATATTAAGAATTACTGATTGTATATGTAGAATGGAATGATATCTTAATGTTTTGTTTGTTAATTTTTTTTTAATTAATAAAAAAAGTTAAAAAAAAAAAAAAGATTTAACAAACTCTGGTTTACTGAATGTCAAAATACCTTGAGATAAATAAAGGCTTTCTAAAGTGTCACAAGATTGGGCAGGAAATTCTTTCACAACTAATTCTAAATAAACCTTCCTAGTAAGGAAATCAGAGTTTGTGGTAAATGCCAAGAGTTGGGCCAGATGTCTGCTGTACCAACCAATATATCGAGCATCAGAAGGGTTACTGGGCCCATTTTAGCTGGAAATGCTGCTACTCTCCTGAGTGGCCTGCCAGATGTCTTATTTCCCCAGTCAGAAGTGTGTCACTCATTAGGGAGTCACTAGAACCACTATCAGCAGCAGGTCCTTGGAGAGGAGAAAGTGATACCATCCTAACATCCATCTCCCCCGGGGGTACTCACTTAGCAGGCAACTGAATGAAGCACCTAGCCACAGCTCTGAGGACAATACATATTTTTGCTTTGAAGTTTAATCTGACTGGGTCAAAAAACGAAAACAATGGTGACTGAATAGGAGTGGCTTTGGGCTGAAAATTGTGCAAGATATTCTGCACAATTATCTGAACCTCACACCTGTCTGGCAAGGTAAGGGATATTATTAGCCCCCATTTTATAGAGTTTGGAAAAACAGAGGCTCAGAAAGATTGCCACCAGGACTAAGTCAGAATTTAGAAGCCTGTGATTCCAAATGTCACAGTGCCCACACAAGCTATCTCCATGATGACAAATCACTGCCAACAACAAAGGACTGGGCCAACTCGAGTCACCTTGTCCTTTGATAGATGTTTTTTGATAATCCATTGTTCTTTACCTGCTTTACGGTCTCCTCAAAACATTCCTGCTTCTTATTTTTGATACTAACCACTTGACAAAGGACATATAGAAATGAACCTATAGTTTATGCCTGTGTTGCTTAGAGGAAAAAATGGTGATTGGAATCTATCCCAGGTCTGTTGGCTTTTTGGAAACAAGAAAAGCACATAAAGAGGAAACTCCCAACTTTGGCAGAAAAGGACGCTACATCTGTCACTTGCCCTTGCTTCTGTCTGGAATGGCAAATCCACTCCAGGCCCCTCTAAGTTTTTCCATGGCAGCAAGAAAAATACTGGAATGCCAGCCAAGGAATAAGAAAGCACCAAGAGAAGGAAGGACCTTTCTATCTGTCTAGAAGATGTTTGGGCTCCAGAGCCTGGTGTGCAGTAGGCAGTCAGTCTTTGAACAAAAATTTCCATTAACTGCACTAAGGCCAATGTTCCTTTTTATTTTTCCAAATTTCGCTGAGGTGAGGACTATCTCTGAGTCTTCTAACAGCATGCTACCCTCACCATCTATTCTGTGAGGAAGTAAGGTTAAAAAGGTCTTGTATGTACTTTGGAGGTACTATATCACAGAAACTTTTTTATTTTAAAATCACAAGAGGTTAATTCCCTGTATTGTTCTGTAGACATTCAGCATGATATAGTCATTTATACACACACATGACTCTTCTTCTACTGGCCCAAGTTCCTAGGGGGCAAGATGCTGGCTCCCCTCCCACTTTTATAAATGAATTACTCAAGGTCATATAGCAAACCAGTGGTAGAGCTAATACTAGCACCAAAGTCATCTCCCTCCCTCATGAACCTAACAATCTAAGTGGTAACATTAGAAATATATCCACAATAAGCAAACTGATCTGGACAGTACATATAGCTAAGAACCAAGAGAGCTACAGAAAAAAAAGGCAAAGATTATAAGCACACAAGCAAAGTCATCAGAGCCCCAATCAAGAGATCAGCCACCCTTTGTGGTTAAAGAATTTTCTATCTGTTATGGGAATAGCAGATATAGTTATTCAGTGGCCCTAAGGTGCTAACTTCAAAACTGTCTTCTGGTCCTCATAAACACTTTTATAATGTCAAATTACATGACCAGATTTTAGGGTCAGAAAATATGGCCAGGCATTATAACCTTTTAAATGCTTGGCAACATATCTAAAAAAGGAATTAAAAACAGAATCCAGGTTGCTGGATTTCCTATTTTGTTTGTTTAAAGGGGGAATGCTATATACAGAATATAGCCTGGAACTGTGACAGTGTTGCCTAAATGGGGCAGCTCTCCCTTTCAGTAGTGAAAATGATACACTCCCTTTCAGATACATACAGGGCTTGCTAGGCTGTGAAGTGGCAAACCCTGAACTACCTGTACCTGGCAAATTTTTCTAATTTTCCATTAGAAAAATGGAAAGATTCCATAAACAGTATTACTACAAGATTACCCTAAAGCACTTCCTAACATACTATACTCTACTGCACCTTTCTGATTGGCAATTATTTCTCTCATTCCCAACAGCACTTCAAAAGTACATCTTCAATTAAGTTAATCACTCATGCCCCAGAGGAATTCTGGTTAACCAGTGCTCCCCCTGCTGGCTCTGAAAAAAAAATCTAAGCCCAAGTTATGAGAAGAAAACCTGAAGGAAGATTTCTTCTAAGCACACATGCTTAGGCTTTGTCTTCTCTCAAGTTGGCAGTTGAAATTATGAGCCAGTCACTAACCATCTTGGAGCATCTTTATTTAAGGCATGGAACAGGAAGTAGCACAAAGTCTTGGCCTTCTTACCATACCTAATCTTCTTGCATGACGGAAAAAGAAAGGCCTGTCATCTGCTTCCAGGCCCCAAATAAACGGCTCTATAAGGGCACGAAGTCTGTGGCAAACCTGGACCAATAGCTTTTGTTCTCTTGGGCTGAATGGCCAATGCAAACAGGGGCTAAGTGGAGAGAGAGGGGAGGTGCCAGGTAAGGTTCTGCAAACACCCTGTCTGATTCAGCACACACAACTTGGACTTCCCAGAGTAATGGCTCCATTCTTATCTGCTTGCCTCCTCTCCAACACTGGATAATGATACTCATTCAGAAGGCCTTTTCCTATGGAAGTAGATGTAATTCCTGACTAGAGCTGAAATAATTTGGGTCCTTACAAAGCTATTTCACTATCGTCATGAGGTGGAGGGTTGGCTCAATGACGCATGAGACCAATTCTTTGTTCTTTAAAAAAAAAAAAAAGATCTACACTGGCCATTGTAATTTTTTTTTTTTTAAGAACAGGTGTGCTGTAAGCTTAAGGCAGATAATTAAAGATAGTCTATTTTAATCACCAAAAACATATCCTAGCTGTTCCTTAGGCTTAAAATAAACTGAAAACCCAGTGACACCAGTTTAAAACAATTTCTCAAAATTCCTATTTCAATGTCTCCATGCCTTTTTTGTCCTCTACTCAACTAGATTTCCGAAGGGAGCAACAAAGAGCACCATGCTATTCTTAGGGGACACTGTGAGGAAATAGATTTTTAAAGAAAACAATCAAGGTTCTTAGATTGAAATGAACAAGGTAAGTTGACTGGATTGGTCAAATGGCCCAACTGTGTGTGCCTGCTGAGTATCACCGTCTTTCTTGCAGCTGGACTCTTAATATAAGTGAGACAGAAGAAGGCCAGGGTTCAAAAATGTCTTCGCCGCTTACTAGCTATGCTAACTTGTGCAAAATTTCTAAATCTCAATGTTTCCTCATCTCGAAACAAAGGAGAAAAAAATCACTTCATTGATAAGAGGGATAAATCAACAAACTGTTGTGAAAATGCACAACTTGTGCACAACAGTAGGTTTTTGAGAAATCCTTCACAATGTATATACACAGCTCTGCTATTTGGACCGGTTCTCCCTCACCTCTCTGCAACAGCTACACTAGACTCCTTTCAATTATGAATATGCTGTGGTTTTTCTCAACTCCAGGTTCCATACTGTTTCCTGTGCCTAGAAAAGTCCCCCACAAAGTTTCCATCTCCACCAACTTTGCCTGCTTTACCCTTCAAGTCTTAGCCATAAATATTTTCTTGGGGAGCTTTCCTGGATTTCCTAGTTTAGATTAAAATGCCTTACTGTACAATTCCTTAGAACCCTGTAACTCCCCCCTCTGGTAAAACCTCTGTGGCTGTAAACTAGATGAACACAACGAGCATATCTATGCAGCCAGCACCAGGCACACAATCAGTGCTTCATACCTACTAATGAACTGAACTGAATGTTTCCTACCCAAGAGTGAATGTGCATGTGCTCTGGAGCGAAAATACTTCTTTTAAAAGACAAAATTCTTTCAGAAATCACAAAATCCAAGGTCAAGTCCAGAGCCCCATTTTTAAGACAAAGGAATTTATTTGGTCTTAAAGCTCCTTGAATATGATTAGCCTTTTCTGAAGCATACATTGAATCTTTCCAGAGCAGGTTACAAAGAGCTCATATTTCATACCATCCAGCTTGTCGGTCAAAACGAAATATCCCTCTCAGGGAAGGGAGCAAGCAGTCCAATTTCCCAGCTGGTTTTTATTCACACTAGAAACTTTAACTCTGTTCTAGGCCTCACAAAATGAGAGTTGTGTCCACACAAAGCCACAACAACCAGCCAATTCACTGAATCCAATGAAATAAGCCAATTCACTGGTGGGGGGGCAGGGACACAAACTGTCAAACTGGTTACTTGGTGCCTTATAGACCAAACAATGCGTGATTGAACTGGTTTGCTTTTCAATAGGTTGTCTTGTCATGTGGGGTAGCTATAGTGAGTGAAAGATTTTCTTTATCATTCTGGCTTGTCCTTTAAAAAAAAAAATCCCAACACACACGCACAAATAAGAACATAGCAGATAGAAGGGTAAATAGCCAATGTCTTCTCTTTAAATACGTGGTCAAACACACCAAAGTCAGCAATTCAAGCTTGCCCAATGGCACATTTTGTGGGGGTAGGAACCCCCAGCTTGCCTTTTGGCTTTAAAATAAGACCCCACCAGTCCTGATCTCATCTTTGCAAACACATGGCACTGGGAGACAGAGACCATGTGCAACAACAACTCTTTACAGACAAAGCTTCTATTCACGGGCCCCACAGCAGAGCAATCGTAGATTTTCAATTTCATTCAACTGAGTGCGGAAGGTTCCCACTATGAGGGTAGGTTGCTAAATGCTTCAGCTGGGAAAAGGACCCAGAATGACAGTCAGCTTTACAGTCTGCACTTTCATTAGGAGAAATGAAAAGGATCCCCCTCATTTAGATGACAATTTTACAGTAAAGAAGGAATCTATCAAATTAGCTAAGGGACATGAGCAATGTCTCTCTTTTCAGGTCATACCATTACCTACAGCCTATTTTTCTGTTAGGGTGGTTGCTAGGGTAAATGTTGAGAGAACAGCTAAGTAGCACATAGGGTTAAAACTGACCCAAAAGGGAACAATGCTGGTTCCTCAACTCTTCTACTAGACCAAACCGGTTTTATCCTTTCCTTGAATATACAACATACTTATGTTCACCTTCAAAGCCTTTCCTTATTTTATACCATTATCGTCAATTCTACTTATTCTTCAGGATCTAGTTAAATAATAACAATAGCGAGCACTTATCCAGAGGGAGGTATGCTCAGTGTCTAATTGTACATTATCTTATTTCATTTCTTGGAGAATTGTGAGGAAGGTGTTACTGGACTTGGAGAGGTGAATCATGCGGCCAAAGTCCCAGTGAGGCAGGGTGGACCTGGGATTTGCCTTTATATCCTGATTCCCAGACTCTGGGCTCCTAATCACCATGCTCTACACCACCTCACCCACCCCCAACACAGGCTCTCTACCCTGACCACAGTCCCCCCGGGCAGGCCAACTATTCTCAATAGCTATGCAGATCTTGCTGCCCCAACTGGGAGCTAAATTCTGGACATGAAGAGTCTGTGCCATTTCCCCAATGGTGTCTGACATAACAGGAGGGACTAAGTTTGTTTTTCATTACCAACTGGAAGTAAAGTGCCTGGCTCCCCCCTTCACGCCAAATAAATAATGTATTGCTTTGTCATGCTAATAAAAATCAACCACCAGATCCCCACACAGAGGCTGGCTTGGCATTCTCTGCCTGCCACCCCCCTCCTCACCTCCAATGGTATCTTGCTTTTCCAGTAAAACAAGTGTCAGTCTGTGTTCTTAAAGGCAGCAATTTTAACAGGAGGTCTGGCTCCAAAAGGTAGAGAATTAGGCTCTGCTTATCTCGACATTAGGATGACAAAGCAGCTACCCTCCTTTCAAAGCCAGATTTTCCAAGGCAGGGAAAGACGATTTCACCTTTTACTCACTCTTTCCAAAGGAAACTCCTAAACTAACTTCTGGCACGCTATTTTGGGCAGAAGTATCACTTAAATGTGACTTGAAGAGGTGTGGCCTACACAACTAACCAGAGGCAGGGTGCAGATCACTTCTTGCCTACTGACCCAGCAACCCAGAGCAAGGAAATTCTAGTTTAGGAAGTGCTCATTATCAGTATGAACGTAACTGTCTCAAAAGTTCCTGCTAACCAGCTGTTTTCTGCTGAGCCTACAGTGTGTGTGTTCTTTAAATGATGGTTTGTTTGGAAATGTGTTTTAAAAGCATCATTTTCAACAAATATTAAAAATGTAGCCAGAAGTCAGAAAAACAGTTAAAATTCATAGCATGCTACTATTATGCCACCTTCCTAATTCCCAGGTGTGCAACCACCCCCACAAATTAGAAGACTGTCAGCATTTGGATAACCTACTCTGGCAACAGTCTTAACTGAAGTGGAGGAGGAAGAGAAGAAAGTCAAATTTTTCAAAATGTTTGGATTCCAGTAATATTATACAGGATGGCTTTGGGAAAACGCTGGGAGGCAGATCAGGCCATTTTCTGGCTTCCTAAAGGAGTGTTTTTGATGGGCCTGCTCCCTACTAACCTCTGGAGAACAAAATGTGAATGCCAATGAAGGACTCCCAAGTTAAAAAAACAAGCCCAGGGAAATCAAACAAAAGAAGGAGAATGCCTATGATCATTATTAATATTCAGCACAGATTGGAGTGGGGGTGAGCTGGCAGAATAAGAGGATACTGTCCTGCCCATTCTCACATCACATAGGGAAGAAAATTCTGGATACTCCTGGCCAATGGTGAGGGAAGAGAACTCTATGCCACCAGGGAACACAAAGTGGATACATTTTCTTTGGGAAGGCCCAAGGCACCATGGGATCCTTCATCTCCAAGGGTATTCCTGACCAATAAGGGCTGCAAAGCTGACGTCTATATTTCATTTTACAATAGAATTGTAAAGGGAGCCTAAACTCTAGATCCTCCTGATCTGACAAGGCTTGTGATAACATAAGTTTTTGGCCACCTTTACTTCCAAGTGTCCCTGAAATACTCTCAGACAAGTGACTTGTTTTCTCTGTTGTTTCACGGTATAGGGAGAGGAGCAAAAGCTCTCAAAATGCAGAAGTTATTCTGTATATTATAATACTGAGTTAAGGTTATTATATAACACAGTTCAGCCGCAATGTCCCACCAAGACATTTTTCTCTAGAAAAACAAGTAATATTCTTCCCTATTTTAAAATAGAGGAAAAAGCAAAAGAGGAAGTTGGGAAATACTTTTTCTATCTCAAAGCCTAAGCCCAAGGGAACAGGGTACTGCTTAAAGACTCTGCCCTGCAAAGTACGATTCTACACAAGACAGAACAGACTTCATCTGCTGCTGCATGTGGGGCTGTTTCTTCTACACCTGACAGAGTGGATCTAACATTTATAATGCATACTGTTTACTCTTTCTCTCCCTTCCCCCTCCCTGACCCACTGTGATCCCTAAATAAAATTTACAGCTCTTGCTGACAGCAGTAGTGACTCACTTAAAGACCAACTAATGGAGATGGACAGTGCTTCAATTTTACGATTATGAGACAGGTTTATAACTGCAGTGGCAAAATGCTTATTTTTCATTTATGTATGTGAAGACCATTCACTGACTTGTATGTGCAAATGAAATAATTACCCAATTTTTCACAGAATGCAGAAACCTTTACATCTTACCTCCCTTACCAACCACAAGGAATAAGGGATAAGGAACATTTAAGAGATGTACAGATGAAATGTATGTTTAGCAGCCAAGAGGCATGCAATTTTGGATTCTGATGTGTAAGTAAAAGAAAAGCAAGTGTATAATCACTGGCTTGGGGACTTGTCAGGACATAGACAAGTTTCATACTATCTGCTCATTTTGATAATTATTATTTTAGATAAAGACAACTCATGCTATCTATTCAAAGCCCTAAATACTTGAGAGATACAAATAATAACTATCTGAGACACTGCTAACTTTTTTATCCTAAGTTAAAGAGTAAATTCACACACACACACATACATACACGGCAGCTTTTTTTTTTTTTACCAGAATAAGTTGCCCTTGAAAGTCATTATCATCATTAATCATTTAATTCTCATTGAGACACTGTGCAAGCTCCTCCTATGAATCATCCCTAAATTAGCATCTTACCTTGGTGTTCCTCCTCAGACTGCGAAGGATATTCCTTCTTCTTGGGTCTTCATCTGTTTCATAGGGAATGACGGCATTGTCCCCTTTATAACCTTGGGAGGCCTGATCCTCCTCTTTCTTCCGGATGGGCCCTAGTTCATCATCACTCCCCACACTGAAGCTGGTTCGGTAACTAGCAAATCTCCCCAGCCGGGCACATCTCGTCCTGTACAGCACCGGCTTGCTCACGATGGATACCTTGCGGCCTCGCTCTAGAGAGCTGGTGTCCATCTCACTGTCCGAACCATTCCCACTGCCATTGGACTGGGCTTTGTTGATATTCCGAATGGTGATGATTTTGCCTTGGGTGCTGTCATGGGGAACTGAGTATATGTTTTCTTCTTCATTCCTTGGCTTGACCACAGCATCCATGGGTTCAGCATAATCAGAAGGATCAAACCCATCTGGAGGCAGCCAGGTGCTAGAAGACACAGACTTCCTCTGTCCATCTCTATGACCTTGGTCTAAATAAGACAAATCACCCTTGGTGATTTCAAAATGGACTGGAGGCTTTGGTTTGACTGGTGGAGGTACTTTGTTGTTCAGTTTACTCTCAAAATTACTCATGATGAAAGACAGCCCATCATTTCCCTCCAGTTCCATAGAGAGCTTAGAATGGTCTTTGGACAGAGAGGGCAGTGATGTGTCCTCTCGAAACAGGCTATAAGATGGGGGCTCACTATCCTCTTCTGAATCCTGCAGGTTTGAATTGCAGAGAGGTGACCCTGCCCGGGGAGAGTTAAATACCTCTTCTGTGGTGCTACAAGCTTCAGCAGCATTATCGTACATATGGGTAGCCTCGATTATGTTCTTTTTCTCTACCACATCTTTAAAAAATGGGTGAAAGATCTCAAGTTTATGCTGGGGTTGACTACAGGGGATGCTTGTGAACCTTCCATCAATTTCTTGAGCAATCTCCTCTCCCTCAGTCAGCTGTTCCCGACTTAAGTCATTGTCCAGGACATCTATAGCGCCATCAGTGAGTGCCACAAGCTGAATGGGGATAATATCCTGCACTTCACAAAGAAAGGCACGTAACATAGCCAAGGAGGCCTTACGTTTGGCTGAATAAAAAACAATGTACCCATGAACCAACCGGCTTTTTCTGATGCTAAATGAGGAATGGTATGAGAGAACAGACAGCTCGATGCGCTTCTTGTGTAGTCCTATTGGTAGTTCAAGTAAAACAGAGTTGTTGCTTCCGCAATGAGAAGACTTACAGGTTTGGGACTGGAGAACAGGAAAGAGTATGTCATCTGCACTACAAGGATCTCCACACATCAGACACATAACTATTCGCAGATCAACATCAGCCAAATCTTTGATGCTAGCAGTAGAGGCGACCAGGTTTAAGTTACGCTTAGAGTCTAGGAGTCCTTTCAAAACTTGACTGATCTGCTTTTCATTAATGTTGCGTCCATAACCAATGCCAGCAGAAGCAGGGTCAAGAAAGACACACTGAAGCTTGCTAGCAATCTGCTGACCTTGTTGTATTAAGCTATGAAGGGTCTCTCCACTGGTGTCTCCTCTCTTGTTAACCAAAATTAACGTCAGGGGAAGATGGACCAAATGATTATCTCGCCTGCCAAGTGTGGACTCTCTACTCTTCTCTATACTCTCCACTACATATGACAGAGATTCCTTTGAATTGTAAAGACAGAGACAGCCGTGGGGCTGAAATGTTGGTGTCTGGAAAGAGTTCACAGGAAGCCTGACATTACCCTCTATTGGCCTCAGTGAAAGCTCATACATTTTACCATCTATCACATACTTGTCATCATTTGTACAAAGAGCTCGAATCTCATTGGCCAATTCTCGGGCAAGGCCATCTTTGCCCAAAATAACCAAGTTGATTCTATCAATATTGGGGTCAGAGAGTGAATTTTTCTGATTCCGGTCAGATGGTCGGATAAAGCGTGAACTAACCAAGTGCTCAATCTTAGCATCCACACAAGCTGGGCAGCTGGGACATGTTTCCTTTGTCGGGTGGTACACAAAATGAATGTGCTTCAGAATCAGGGCATCACGCTCTGCCTGGAGCTTTTGTAATGCTTTAAATCGCTGTTCTTCCCCAAGAACATCCTGAATGACACCCATCTTCTCCTTGCTGGGCTTAGCATCCAGCTCTAGCTCATAAAACAATTCTGAATATTCTAAGAGCAGCTCCTGAAATTCTTCCTTTGCTCTGTCTATAATTTGCTTCTGATGTTTGCCATAAATATCCATGTATACAGATTCTTCCAGCCACTGGTAGAAATCTTCATTCATAATAAAACTACGGGCCTCTTCCCAAGGCTTGCCAGGAGTGATGAATGGAGACGTCTCCAGGTTTTCTTTAAACGCCCTTCTCATCTCAGCTCTCTTCCTCTCATTTCTCAGCTTTTCTAAGTGGGTCTCATACAGCTGCTCTGCAGGGACGGTATCCATTAAGTCAAAGGGAATTCGCTCGTTTTCCATGTTATCAATGTGGCTGGTAGCATCCCATGGTGTCTCTTCAAGCACAACAAACCACTTTAAGAATTCTGGCTTGGTTTCCAAGAGCTTTTTGGCTTTTATGCAGCTTAGATGGTCTATTTCATCTAGATTCGTTATTAGAGCTTCAAAAGCTAAGGGCAGGGCTGCCAAGTACAGCTTTCGCCGGCGTTCAATATGCTCATGCTTGAGGCGGTGGATGTGCTGTAGGAAGAGTTTCTTGGCTTTCTGAGTTCCTTCCAGGTAGACATAGTCCTGGTACTCAGGAGAGGCCTGCATCTTTCGGCTGATACTCATCCAATTCTCGTTGTGGTTTTTCACAATGCGACTCACCAGCCACTCATACTTGTCTTTTGCTGTAGCTATTTGCTGACTCTGCTGCTTGAGTGCTTCAAAATACGGAATGATTTTTGTCTTTCCCCGACTTTTATCAATGAGTTGCACTAAGGTGCTGAAAGCCAAGTCCACGTTTACATTGGATCTTGCTGAGGTCTCTACAACCTGGAGGTTCTTTTTGCTTAAGGCAAAAGTATGTGCATCTCTAATGTACCGCTCAACACCCTCATCACACTTAGTCAGGACCACCACTATGGGCTTTTTTGTTTTCGCAAGCTGATTGTAGAGATTGGAGATGAACTTGAGCTGGTCATCAAAGTTCCTATTCATGCCCCTACTAACATCAATACCAAGAAGAAAACCGTCAATAAGGAGCTTTCCATCTGGCATTTGTTTCTGCTCAAAGTCCTGCTCCAGACCCAGCTGGTCAGTGCAAAAGTACATGAGTTTTTCAGCTGATGCGAGCTTGGTTGCAGCAGCTCTCTTAATATAGGGCTGCAGGGCCGTGCTACGATGAGGTTGAAAAGTCTGATCATCAATAAACTCAGTCTGCTCCACAATGTGCATTTTACATTCCACACAATCCTCCAGGGAGCGGCTAACTTCTCCCCAGTAGAGAAAGTGATCATTATTGACCACTCTTCCACCAAAGTCACTAGTACTAAGGACAGAGGTATGGTCCAAGTGAAATTCATCAGCACTAGGGCGCACAAAGCGGTTACACAGACAAGACTTCCCAATGCCACACTGGCCCTTCTCCTTCTCGGTCCCAGACAATCCCACCACACTGATGTTGTAGGTGGGAATGCGGACATCTTGCTTTCTTGCCATCATCATCGTCGACACATCCTGCCACAATTAACCACGTCCAAGATCAGATCAGTATTTTCTAGTGGACCTGATGGCTTCCCAACATCATCAGTGTAGGCCAAATGGCCATGCAGCAAAGGTGCCAGGTCCCATAGTGCTTGTACACCAGTACAAGGTCAGTTTTCGCTGCATCTCATCGCAAATAGCCAACATTTCTTCCTAGATGGGGAGGAAAAAAGAAAATCATCAGCATCATAATTTTGAAATCTAATTTTAATTGATGAGCTATAACAACTATTCAATAAACATTTAATGTACCAGGCCTTATGCTGGGTACATATAACAGTGATACCTGTACATCAATGTTCACCACAGTGTTAGTCACAATAGCCAAAGGCAGAAACAAGCAAGTGTCCATTAACAGATGAACGGATAAACAAAATGTGGTAAAGCTACTCAATGGAATACTATTCAACCATAAGAAAGGAATGAAGTTCTACTGCATGCTACTATGTGATGAACTTTGAAGATATCATGTTGAGTGAATTAAGCCAGACACAAAAAGACAAATATTGCATGATTTCATTTATTTGAAATATGCAGAATACGCAAAGTCACAGAAACAGAAAGCAGATTAGAGAGTATCAGGGGGCAAGGGAAGGGGAAAATGGGGAATTAATAATTGCTTAACGGGTAGAGCTGCTGTTTGGGGTGATCACACACAAGATAAAACAGTAAATTAGACTGACATCTATGTATACTCAGAGAGTTACAATTTAAAGGAGGAAGACACGTACGTAAGTAGTGTAATGCTAAAAAAATAAAGATGTGAGGGTGCCTCGGAAATATTGCTGATTCCAGGACTAGGAAAGATAAGCAAAGATGAGCCTGGAACACCCTGTTGGGCAAGAAGGGAAGGAAATGCTCCAAAAACGATGGGCATCTCACAGGGATATAGGAGCTGCCTGAAGAGACTCCCCCACTTGAATCTAAGACAATTTGAGCACTAAAACAATTAAGCACAGTAGTAAACTATAATCTACTGAAAAATAAAAAATAGGAACTTGAAGTAATAAAACTTGAGCAAGCAAGAATCATCAAATGGATGCTAAATCTAAGGGGATGGATTTTGATGAGGAACAGGATATTTGTACATAGAATTCAAGTGTCTTGCAACAAACTACTTATTACTTGCAAGAGAGAGGGGAAAAAAGCAACTCCAGTTATTTCTGTTATTCCACAATTTCTCCAATATGTGGAGAAACTGACAACATCTTGACTGGGCAATCAAAATTAATATCACCAGTGAGGGCTAGAAGGACATCAGGTGCCTCCAGACACAACACCCAGGAGGACACAGCATCACTGCACAAATGTTATGGCCTAGAATACATAACTTCAATCTAATCACAAGGAAACATCAAACACAAAATGAAGCATGTTCTATTAAAAAGAAAAAAAGTGGGCGGCTGCCGTGGCTCATCAGGCAGAGCTCCGACCTGCCGTGCTGGAGGTCTGGAGTTCGATCCCTGGTGCCTCCAGCCCATATGCAAATTAAAAAAAAAAAAAAAAAAAAGCCAAAAAGAAAAAAAGTGGGGAGGGCTTTGTATTTTTTTTAAATGTCAAGGTCAATATAGACAAAGAATAGCTATGGAAGTGTTCCAGATTAAAGGATGTTAAATAGACATAACTAAATGCAATTACCTGGTGCCAGACTGGATCTTATACAAGGAGGGTGGGGAGGGAGATAGGGAGATGCCAACTATAAAGGACATCATTTTAAGACACGAGTTTGGAGTCTTTCCCAAAAGCTATGGGGAACCATAGAATGTGGGTGAAAAGTGGCCCCCACCTAAAGTTTTGTTGCTTTTTTTTTTTGGAGGGGGGTGGTGTAGTCTGGGTATTGAACTTGGGTCTCCCGCATGGAAGGTGAGCATTCTACCACTAAATCACCCATGCAGCTACTCACCTAAAGTTTCAACAGCTGAAGTAATGAAATAGTAAATGTCTTACAAATCATATGAAACTTAACCCTGCAAAGGACAGGCTCAGCCTACTTAAGTTAGACCTAAGAGTTACCTTCAGAGAACCTCTTTTGTTGCTCAGATGTGATCTATCTCTCAGCCAATGCGGCATGCAAACTCACTGCCCCCCCCCCCTTGTCTAACGTGGGACATGACTCCCAGGAGTGTGGACCTTCCTGGAAACGTACGACAGAAATCCTAGAATGAGCTAGGACTCAGCATCAAGGGATTGAGAAAACCTTCTCAACCAAAAGGGGGAAAAGCGTAATGAGACAAAGTGTCAATGGCTGAGAGATTCCAAACAGAGTTGAGAGGTTATCCTGGAGGTTATTCTTAAGCATCATACAGATACCACCATTTTAGTTAAGGTGTAATGGAGAGGCTGGAGGGAACTACCTGAAAATGTAGAGCTCTGTTCCAGTAACCATGTTTCTTGATGATGATTGAACAATGATATAGCTTTCACAATGTGACTCTGTAATTGTCAAAACCTTGTGTCTGTTGCTCCTTTTATCTACCTTATCAACAGATGAGTAAAACATATGGATTAAAAATAAATAAATAATAGGGGGAACAAATGTTAAAATAAATTTAGTAGATTGAAATGCTGGTGATCAGTGAGGGGAAAGGGGAGGGGATATGGTATGTATGAATTTTTTCTTTTTTCTTTTTATTTCTTTTTTTGGATTGATGCAAATGTTCTGAGAGGTGATCATGGTGAGGAATATACAACTATGTGATGATATTGTGAGTTATTGATTATATACCAAGAATGGAATGATCATATGGTAAGAATGTTCATGTTTATATGTTATGTTTAAAAAAAAGTTTTTAATTAAGAAAAAAGATCTCTTACAAAGCATTTAGCAACTTTCCAGCTGAAATAACTAAAATACGTAGCTGTTGGCTGCCTCTGCATAAATGGTCCTCTGGCTGTGCTGTTTATACTATACTGCCATTTACTTACATGCTCAAATACACTGCAATTGCTGAACCTGTAGTAAAATGAAGTCTCCTGAGACAACTACAAAGAGCTGGATTTAAAATAAACAGAGCAATTTTCTTTTGCATCTCATTTATGCTTGGAAGGAACCTCGCATTTACCTTACTATGTTTGTGGGAGCCTACCTCCTAAGAAATGCCACAGGAAGTCAGACTACCACACGTCATTCTCTCTCACAGCTAAAGGGGGCAGTGAATGGGAGAGCACAGTTATGCCCTATGATAACTTCAATAGGTCACAGATCTTTTCCAAACATCCATACCTTACTCTGATGGCCCAGAAAGCCAAGCCCTCTATGGACGCAAAATGTGACTAAATGTAGTATCTAAAAACTGTTTGACATTTTAAAAAGGGAAATTTCAATGACAGTAAGCAATCATCTCCAGATAACTTAAGGGCAGGATCCTAAAAGAAGCCAAGTTCCAGACTCCAGCAGAAACAAGTGAGACATCCATGGGAAAGAGAAAAATAAAACCTTCCCCATCCTCCACGCCCCTAAGTGATTGCCTATATAAACAAAATTATGACTGCTTATGAATATCTAAAGCATATTTACACATATCTCTGAAACACATGAACAAGAAAGATGTGCACAAAATCAAAGTGCTTTTGCATATTATTCTGTAATATACATATGTAATTTTATTTCAACCCATGAGGAGACCAAGGTTTAGTAGAGCCTCAGAAAGGAATGTTGATGCTGGTCTGAAGAAGTCAAGAGGGCCCAAGCCACAGAAAGCGCCCTTCTCTATCAATTCCTCAGACCAGAGTCTGGCAGATCTCTAAGCCACCCACTTGACAAAACGGGTGCAAAGTACGATGTGGCAACATTGGTCCTACTCCAAGTGACTGCTGCATGCAGATGATAAGTCATCTTTCTGACTCAATTATTCTCTGGAAAATGGGTCTTAAACCTATCCCTTCAGAGAAATCTCAGAACAAAATTAAAATCCCACCTGCTGTTAAACCTCAAGAAATAGAGATATCAGTTCAATTTTCAACTAAGCTAAAATGTATTAACTACTCAACATTTCATTTAGTTGTTAAGTTTTAAAGGCATGATATTTGATATAATCCACTCAAATCAAAGCCTCAGTTATCTAAAGGCTGCTGAAGAAAAGAAAGGAAACACTCCCAACTCAAGAATGCAGCAACTGGTATTTTAAACCCAAAATGCTAATTCAAAAAGCTGCAAGAAATGAGAATTAGCTGGCATGGGAGTGGTTAATTTTTAGATACCTGGTAACTTTCCACTTGTTAGACACCTAATAGGTTCCCTGGTATAAGTACATTCTTCTTAGCTTTGATGTCTGGATAATGCAGTTTTACTAGTTCCTCAAGTGGACTGAATTACACGGTAAACAAAGACTGTTATAAATCTAAAAACGGTATCAAACACTTGGTTTAAAGGAAATAACCCAAGTGCTTAGTCACAAGCACGTTCAACTTTTCTAAGAGGTGGATAAAAAAAAAATTAGCTGAGTCACTAAATTTAATGATCCGAAGTCCACAAAGAAAGAGAAAGTAGGAGACAGGGCATGCCCAAGATTTTGCAATGTCTTTAGAATTTAAGTTGATTAGAACCAGTATTCTTAGTGGGCAACTATGCTATTCAAATGGCAAAATTTGAATGTTCATTCTAATAGTTTGCTAATACTAATCCTTCTAAAACTGAAGAGCTACAACAGAGAAAAAAAAAGTAACCTTTAAATCAGTAACTCCTATTAACTTTGAGTTTCACAGAGCAACTTGTAACAGAAAAATAAAAACACACAACCTAACATTAGTTCCCCATTTTACATCACAAGTCAACTACTTCAAAGAAAATACTTCAGTACTTTCAATTCCTTGTCACAAAAATATGTTGTAATAAAAAAATGTAAACATCCAAGTGCTTTTTTAGAACTTGTCACCAGGTTTCCAGAATTGTTTGTGTGAGCTGTTAAACCAAGACACCAGCTCCCCACCAGAGTGCCTCAAATTGGAAGGTAGGAGAAATGTGTTTTCTTTTTTAACACCTCTACAAAACACCCAGGACAAGAAATAGCATTCCCAAGATAGTATACATTTCCTAGGACAGCAAAATGCCACTGAGCTCCCAGCATTACTATAGCTGCTATCTTCACACTGTCAACAACTCCATCAGGATATGCCTGGAAGTTTGTGTATGACCCTCCCATCCACACAACCTCACCCTCTTTCCCCAACAGGAAACACTTCCGAAACACCCACTGAACAGATCTACCACCATTATTAATAACCAAAATTACTGTTTCCACCTGTGAGAAGATTCAACAATTTACGAAAACCCATTTAGCTTCAGGCAACCATATACAGAATACTCCCAACTAATAACACTATATGATTACACTTGTGCCCTCAGACCTTCTCCCTCTATCATTCTCACATTCAGCTTCATTCAGTGTACTAACATTATTGTATTACAGTTAGGTAGTAAGTGAAATCAGAAGGAAAGACAGATGATAAAGACTGAGATGGTATAATCTAGGAATGCCTAGAGTAAATAATGATAGTGACTAAACGTACAAATTAAAAAATGTTTTTGAATGAGGAAGAACAAAGGAATGTTAATATTGCAGGGTGCTAAAAATAGATGGTAATTCATACTTTAAAACTTTAACTTATGCGTGAGACTAAAGCAAAAAATGTTTAATTGGTACAAAATTTATATTTTGACTAGTGCATCTCCTAATTGAACTTACATGAATGGTTAACTAAACACCTTAAGTACATGGAACGTTGAGTAGGGCACGAGATTTTGCAGGTTTGTCCAGAGTAATGCCCTGATATATCCCAGAGCGATCTGAACAGTGAATAAAAAAATATTTGCAAAGTCCCCTTGGGGGAATGGTGAAAAGAGGGAAAATCCTACTTGGAGAAGACCTGATATTCTTGCAAGCAGTGAGGACAACAAAATCAATTGGCCAAATCCTCAATCTTGGGATCTGTTCATATGAAACTTATTCCCACAAAGGATAGGTTAAGCCTACTTAAAATTTAGGCCTAAATTCCGGGCCAAGATGGCGGCTTAACAACGTGCGCATTTTAGTTCACCCTCCAGAACAACTACTTTAAATAACCAGAAACACTACAGAACAGCTCCTGGGGCTACATCAGTGACCAGACACACAGCGTACCCCAGTCTGGACCAGCTGGACTGGCTGCGAGACGCCCAGAACCGTGAGTTCCCAAAGCTGCGGCAGCGGGTGCCCCTCCCCCACAAGCCGCTTCCCAGAGGGGAAAGGAAAGGACTTTACCAGCAGCAGGGACTGGGGACAATCAAACGTCAATTGTGGAACTAATCAACAAATTCTGACTACTAAAAATAGGCCCCCAGCTTAGGTGAACCTGATCAAAGCAGAGGTTGCTCATTTTTGCCCCAGCACCAAGGGGGCAGGACTGACAGAAAAAGGGGAAAAAAGAGAGAAGGAAACAGAGGTTTTTGTGGTTGTGTATCTACAAAGGCTTGACTGCCTCTGGATACAGTGGCAGGACTTTTCAGGCTGCAACTGCCCCAGGCATAGGCAAAAGTGAGCTCTTTTGGGGGCTTATCTGGAGCCTGTGCCTTCCCCAGGGGAGGGGTGAAGCCCCACCCAGGTGGAATCCCTTCATCAAGGAATTCAGACACCAGGGCTTGGTAATTTGAAGCCATTAAAACCAGCCTACAACCCCTCCTCTGTCTCCACCCCCCACCCACCCCAGCAGGGAGAGTCTGCCAAAGTTAAAGGTACCGCATCATCTTATGCTGGTGGGACCTGCAGGCAGACAAGCGCCACATTTTGGGCATGATAAGAAAAACAGAGTCCAGAGACTTCACAGGAAAGTCTTTCAACCTGCTGGGTCTCACCCTCAGGGAAAACCGACACAGGCAACTCTTTCCTCCTGATAGGAGGCCAGTTTGGTCTGGGAAAATCTGGCTGGGGTCAATAATATCTAAGTAGACCCTCCTAAGTGGGGGGGAAGCACCACACAAGCAGGGCAAGAAACAAGAAAACAAGAACTGAAAAATTCTCCTCTGTTAAACAAAACTTAAGCTAAAGGTCCAGATAAAGCTGAACGGAATGTCAAAGAACAGATAGACAACAAATTCATCCAGCAAGAAAACCCTAGATAAAAGAAGTGAAAGCAACCACCAGAATAAACTGATTAAGGTAATTAAATGCCTAGACGCCAGCAAAAAAATCACAAATCACACTAGGAAAATTAAAGACATGGCCCAGTCAAAGGAACAAACCAACAATACAAATGACATACAGGAGCTGAAACAATTAATTCAGAATGTACGAACAGACATGGAAAACCCCTCATCAAAAACCAAATCAATGAATTGAGGGAGGATATAAAGAAGGCAAGGAAAGAACAAAAAGAAGAAACCGAAAGTCTGAAAAAACAAATCACAGAACTTATGGAAATGAAAGACACAGTAGAAGAGATGAAAAAAACAATGGAAACCTACAATGGTAGATTTCGAGAGACAGAACATAGGATTTCTGAACTGGAGGATGGAACATCTGAAATCCAACAAGAAACAGAAACTATGGGGAAAAAAATGGAAAAATATGAGCAGGGACTCAGGGAACTGAAAGACAATATGAAGCGCACGAATATACGTGTTGTGGGTATCCCGGAAGGAGAAGAGAAGGGAAAAGGAGGAGAAAAACTAATGGAGGAAATTATCACTGAAAATTTCCCAACTCTTATGAAAGACTTAAAATTACAGATCCAAGAAGTGCAGCGTACCCCAAAGAGAATAGATCCAAATAGACATACTCCAAGACATTTAATAATCAGAATGTCAGAAGTCAAAGAGAAAGAGAGGATCTTGAAAGCAGCAAGAGAAAAGCAATCCATCACATACAAGGGAAGCCCAATAAGACTATGCGCAGATCTCTCAGCAGAAACCATGGAGGTGAGAAGACAGTGGGATAATATATTTAAATTATTAAAAGAGAAAAACTGCCAACCAAGAATTCTATATCCAGCAAAACTGTCCTTCAAAAATAAGGGAGAAATTAAAACATTTTCAGACAAAAAAATCACTGAGAGAATTTGTGACCAAGAGACGAGCTCTGCAAGAAATACTAAAGGGAACACTAGAGACAGATACGAAGACAGAAGAGAGAGGTGTGGAGAAGAGTGTAGAAAGGAAGACTATGAGTAAAGGTAAAAAGAAGGAAAATTAGATATGACATATAAAATCCAGAAGGCAAAATAGTAGAAGAAAGTACTACCCATGCAGTAATAACACTGAATGTTAATGGATT